>JANEHU010001803.1:0-74634 GCA_027563435.1 Nasonovia ribisnigri
GTTGTGCCAGTTATAACCATAGGTGCTTTCCAAAACTTGACTTTAAAAAATCTAAAAAATAAAATTCATGCGTATATGTACAAGAAATATCAAAGTATCTGTCCTTAAAAGGTAGATATTATATAAAAATACACATAATATAAATTTAATATGAAAATGTTAAAATAATTGTATTGTTCATTTTGGTACTATATTATTTAGTACGTAAAGTACTAAATATAATATAATAGATTATTAATAGAAAATAAACAAGTCATATTGTAACTCTGTGACACCAACAATAATATCTGTAAAAACATAAATTACATTCTTGTCGCTTGTGTAGTGTGAACGAGCAAAATAAATTTGATGAAAAAACTTAGATTTGTATTTAAAACATGTTCTTTGAAAGCTAAAATTTAAGAAAAACGACAAATAATTTAAAAAATTCATGTTTGTTAAAAACAAAACAACGCATAAAATATAAAAATAAAAAATAAAATTTAATTTAACTGCTTTACTCTAATTTGATCTGCTATGTTCGTGGGCCGTGGCTAAAAGAAAAATATATGTATAAAGCCGTAAACATCCCAACACAAAGAATAATGTACATTAATTTATAGCTGTAATTTAGTTATTAATGAAGACGATTATCGTTCTAGTCAATAGTAGCATCGCTTACAAAAAGTAAGTGAGTAAAATATAGTGACCAATGTGGAATACTGTAATTACCTAATGGCTAAGTCAAAAACTTTATAAGAAATATATTAATATTAAATTTAATTACGATAGATAACTGTAATATTAATTATTATTATGATCATATCTAAATTTTGAGGTATGATGTGAATTGTGTGTTAAATTCTAACAAGCCGCGTCTTTAATAATAGGATAATTTTTTTTGTGTCATTTTTAGTCAATTATGGTGGTTGGTTAGGTTAAGGGATTAAATCTTTGGATCAAATATTCAAATATAATATAGTATTTTTCACCGATGAATATTTGCAATGCCATTAGTTAACTATTTGAGGTAAACTAGGAGGTATATACTGTATAGCTATAATAATTGTTATCCTTGTCAAACATTATACCCAAAATAAATCAATAACAAAGTATAGGTACCCTTGTTCGACACCAATAATTTGAACATATATTTCGTGCACGCCAGATTGACAAAGATAACTTTTTAGCGTTTTCACAGTCAATTATACCTGCTGTATATAAACACATTTGACGTGCTTGTTCGCTACAATACAAAGTAAACTCTCGGAGAAACAACATTAACAATGTTTGACGGTTTGAGTAACACAGAAAAAATCGACACGTCGAAAACAAAGTTATTGAAGACCAGCATGCGACTACAGTTCAAAGAATTTTTCAACCACAGCACATTACATGGCGTTAGATACATAGCACAAAGCGATCGGCCGCTTCACGAACGGTATTTGGATCAATTTGATTAATTTTACACTTGTTTCATAGGTAACGGATGGCCGAGGAAAAATATCCAATATAAAAATGTGAATAAATTCATTGTATTACAGTGTGATTCACCAAGCATCCTCACCCCATTCTTTCATTAATAATACATTTATACGAATTTGATTTTTGGAATTTTTATATAATAATACATTATAATCAAACAATATTTTAAATTTCTTGACTTTTTTTTTTTGAAAATAATGATGTAGGACATTGTAGGAACCTACCTGATTCAAAATTTGAATGTGTTATGTGTAGTTTCTCTGATGTTAAAATGCTTACATTGTTACATTATAAATAAGGATAATAGAGTGCGTGCCAGCACCCGTACTTTCAAAATCACGAATTGTAATCACGCAGTATTATGTACTTTATTTTGTACAATTTTGTACAACCAAAATTAAATTTCGTACAACACTCATACCCCCCCAAATCCAAATTCATCTTACGGGTGCTGGGGTAACGTTACCCCAGCACCCGGATCAGTAAATTTTCACGAATTTCAACTTTGAACTGTACAGTATTATGTACTTTATTTTGTACAATTTTGTACAACCAAAATTAAATTTCGTACAACACTCATACCCCCCCAAATCCAAATTCATCTTACGGGTGCTGGGGTAACGTTACCCCAGCACCCGGATCAGTAAATTTTCACGAATTTCAACTTTGAACTGTACAGTATTATGTACTTTATTTTGTACAATTTTGTACAACCAAAATTAAATTTCGTACAACACTCATACCCCCCCAAATCCAAATTCATCTTACGGGTGCTGGGGTAACGTTACCCCAGCACCCGGATCAGTAAATTTTCACGAATTTCAACTTTGAACCGTACAGTATCATGTACTTTATTTTGTGCAATTATTTCAAAATAAAGTACATATCTAATTGTGATTTTGAGGTACGGGTGCTGGGGTAACGCACCTGGATAATAGTCTTAAAAATAGGTCTACACAAATATAAAATAGATGTAATATTGGATCATTTGAATCTGGTATTTATTACACTTAGACCGTTTTTATAAATTATTAAAGTTGATAGATTGATATTATAATCACTAACAATTTCAAATCATAATATGCCGATATACGATATGTCAATCATCCATTATCGTGGACCTTAAATTATCCTCAGTAACTAGTAAGCTAAAAACACAAAATTAAATAACTATCACTCATATCGTTATCATGCAATATAAAACATAAACAATATTATAACCGCATTTTATAATAAAGACCCTTTACAGCAACAAAAAATTTGATTAAAAATAATTATATTTTAACAGAAAATATTTGAATTTAAGATTCATATATTATATATTTCAATATTTTATATAGGTTTATGTGGTTTAGTTTCTTATCTGTGGGAATCGTTGTCACTTCTATCATTATAATATCGCTCTGGGAGAAGTTCCAAACAAGTCCGACCATCACCGGGTTAGATACGGACTTCCACAGCTGGGACGTACAATTTCCGGCTATAACAGTATGTCCTAAACGACCAACTTCCGATGAAAAAGTGTGGGATTATGTCACCAGGTGAACATAATATTTTGCTATAGAAAATAGATAATCATTTCACCACTTGAGATTGAAAATAAATAATTAAATATGAGTTTTGATAAATTTTTCCATAATTATTTAAAATGTAAAATATTAGTGATAGTTTTTACCAAACATCAGTACCTACATCACATTGCCATTTACTATATTCTTAGATTGCTGATTCTTAAGTGATTAAATTAAATTTCGTTGTTATATATTATACTTGTGTAATATAATTTTAAACATATGTCACTTTAGTGTATACGACAATAACACGGAAAATGAGCGCATCGAGATATTTTCAAAATTTGTTAACGAAGTAGCGTCGTTCTCGTACGATAATGTTCAAATGTTTAAACAATTTTCTGAATACGATTGGCTACCAAAGGATAAATTTAAAGATTTAGCATATCAAGTAATACTTTGCTTAGTATTATTACTAACTGGCTACTATAGGTATAACTATTAACTAATAAGTAATAACTGCTGCAATGCTTTATGTATAGGTAGTATATCATTGCGAGGACTTACTATACGACTGCACGTTCAAAGGCGAACCATACAACTGTTGTTTAGGATTTGAGCCGGTATTCACCGAATACGGATTTTGTTACACTTTCAATGGCAAACACGTGGTACCGGATTGGCCATGGTAATGCAGTTAATGCGACCCAACACAGTTAATGTTTTTCACTCTTTCACAATACGCGTACATTTAAATACTACCTATATATAAGTATAACGAGAGTTATCGGCACCGTTGAATTTATTTTATTTATCGGCCGACAGGATGGCCGAAAATTATTCAAAGGCCAACATAGAATACGTCTTCGAAACGGACAACAAGCTGACAATCACGTTTAACATGGACAACGTAACTAAAAACCCGTTAAAAGTAAGAAGCATATTGTGCAATGGCATTAAGAGCATAACAAATTAAACTAGCTATACTTACAACTTACATATAGCCTTATAAGTAGGTGTTTCTGCACCAACAACCTACCTACATTCCCTGAAGTATATTTGAATACAGCTCGTCGGGTAGAGGATATAAAACTTATGGTATGTGATAGCTTTGGTGCACACATGGGTCAATTGTATTGATGGGTGATCCACCCATCGCACCCTTCAAGGGGTATACGGTATACTAGAGTTTCCTCCCAAAATGTACGAATTGCCTCCCATCCTTATCGTATAAATAAAAAGGTTAATATACACTAGTTGCCTCATAGAATTAAGTAGTGGTTCATAATCTTCTCTAAAAAAATTCCACATAAATAGATGAATTTATAAAGTGAACATAATATACTTAATATAATATAATATTATGTATAGTTAAATTTATATATATTAATTATTATATAGGTACATGTATACAAAAAATAGGTATACAATTATATTAAAAACAATAATAACATAAAACAAATATTTGATAATTTTATATGTATCTAAGATTATAAATATTATTATAAATTATATATTATACAATTAATATGTGGTACCTATTGCAGTGGTTCATAAACTTTACTGATATATAACACATGTGTTATGCATACGTTATAAATTGTTTTTGACTATAAGTCATTAGGTTGTTAAAAATATACATATAGTTCAGTTAAAAAAAACATCAGTCTTAGCCTTGAATTTGAAAAAAAATTGCGTTTTACATTAATAATAATATACGTCATTTATACAAAAATATAAACACAACTATAAAAATAAGAAATCAATAAGTCAAACAAAATAGAAAGTAGTACCTACCTAGAAAAATAAAACAAAAGTGCGGTAGTATAATGGTTAGGTTATAGGTATATAATATATATTATTTATTATAGTCTGGCTCAGGTCTGGTTTGAATTATGTCTTATTATCTTTACACAAAAATGCATATTATCTTAATGTTTAGTCGTATAGATGTAATCGTATCAAATATCAAACAACAAAAGACAAAAGTCATAAATTACGACTTTGAAATTACAAACTTATTTTGATACTACATGATGTTTGAAAATGTTTGGAACCACTTATATATTTATTACCCTATTATTAGGGTGGCAACTGCCAACTAGTATACTAGACTCTTTTCGTTTACTATACAATTTAGAGTACGTCAGGAAGCATCTCGTATATAGTCGGGAGGCAATTCGTATAAACATTATTAACCATTTTGACTTCGGAAGGCAACTAGTGTGCGCCCCTTCTGTTAATACCCCCTAGGAACCCATCTCCACGTAGGTAATATTAGGTATTTAAAAGTTTATTTATTCTATAAACTCACTGTAATTGTATTGTAAATGATGCGGCAGGTATTCATACACAGCATAGAAGACATGTTAATCGTAGACTCGTTACCACAACACTTGTGGACCAAGAGGATAGCAAAAATATTTTTCAACAGCAAACAAACGTACACCACCGAAGGCGCTCGACAGTTAACTATAAAACAGAGGAAATGCGTTTTTCCAGATGAGATATCGTTATTGACAGACTCAAACTACACGTTTAGTGCTTGCATGATTCAATGCCGAATGGACACCAGCAGGAAACTATGTGGATGCGTCTCATGGTTTTATAAATCTATAGGTAAATGTATCTAATTTAACTTTTTTTTTTTTAAATATTACCAAATTTTACCGATTTACAAAGCAATTGTCTTCCTCGTCAGGACAACTCAACAGCTGCAGTAATATTAGGGGGGTTTTCGAGGGTTTTTCAATAGGACATCTGGACATGATAGTCAACTGCGCTTGTGACAATTACGTCGATACACAATCCGCATCATCTTCCCCGATAATACTCTGTACTCTATAGTCAGTAGTCTTGTGCCATGATAATATCAATATGAAAGGTATACAAAAATAGTATTTATCAAATGTCAAAGATACTCTAAGGTCTCCATAAATATTGCGATCAGTCGTTATCAGAGTGCTTATGATGTAGGCTCCATCAGTAGCCATGCAGTTTTTATGGGCGGTTACAACCACGAACTAAGATACTTAGTATCTTAGTTCGTGGTTACAACGGAGATAGTAATATCATATATATTGTTCTATGGTAATATAAATATATATATGTACAGTGCAAGCACAGCCAACGTGGTGCCTATAATTAGTACATATTATAAAAAAACATGACATTTTTCTGAAATATTTTATTTCAAGTTTTACATTTATAATAAATAGTAACTTTATTAGTTCTTTATATTAGTACTTATATGGACAATAATACAATTAGGACACTTTAGGTGTCTACTGCACTGTCTAGGTACCCAACCTAATTATTACCTATTTAAATATAGAAATGCGGTACTATTCCTAATACTTATGTATATTTCATTACCCAAAATAGCGTAATATATTGTAAGACTAACTTTTTTATTTATGCTGACTTCGATGTATGTTATCGAAAATATTTAATACATATCATTAACACGTCAAACATGTAATTTTCTGTAAGTTATACGCACCTATATTTTCATATATTTCTAAACATATCTATTCGACTTTACGCACTTGCCACTTATCCAATATCTATTATGAGATATATAGTATCAACATGCGTATATTTATATTATATCCAAGCACAGTTGACTCATAAAAAGGTAATTTAAGCGCAGTTGACTAATCTCCACTAATAAAACTGAAATATACGTCCTATTTCTGGTCTAATTTCGGCCTAGACTGCAGTAAACCGTATACAAATTGATCCAACAACAAATTTTAGAACATTATATAATATTATGATGTCAGTTAATATATTATTTTATTTTGGCTACCTACGTCCCTGCTTACGACCAGAAACTTGATGCCGATTTCAAGTCCGTGGTCTCCTCACAATATAATTTATTTTAATCTTTTCTATTCAACTAAGTATAAAAAGTATATACTATATATTATACATTACCTCACAGGTGTGTAGGACAAATGATGAATTTATTTATCAACAACAAAGAATTTTTCCACGTAGGTACACCTATAATACAAGCAATATATTTAGTAGGTATGCTTACCTAAAAATAAAGTATATTTCCTGGTTACACCAGTGGCTATTGGCCAAATAAGTAATTACCAGAATCCTTGATAACTGAAATAACATTTAGGGCCGTTATTACAATCTCCTGCTTAGGTTTACGCTAACGTATAGCGGACACATTTAGCGGCGACTCTTTAATATTCCATTATTACAATGCTCCGTTAAGTAAAATGTAAATGTTACCGCCAACTATGAGTTAGCGGTCACTTAATTTAGTAATAAATTATTATTGTTAACTGTTAATTGTTAATTGTTAAACAGAATTTTAAAGTTGGTAATGTTAAATTATCAGGTGTCACAACAGCTCATTCTTATTAACCAATGAAAAACATCGTACAGTTAATTAGCACCGCGGTTTAAGATATACGATATACCTTAAACCGTGGTTAACATTGTAATTGTAATAATAGTCTGGTTATACTTCCCAATAAAGTCCCCGCTACACTATACCATAGGCTAGCTTCATGTTGCTTAAATTAGGGGTTCACAACTGCCCGTGTCGTGTCTTGTCATGTAAAATACTTTTTTCTGATTGGCTTACCAAAATATGATTGTAAAAATATGATCGTGTCGATCAACACGATACCGCGAATACAGTAAAGTTGAATATATTCAACTTTTGATCGTGCTGGTCACATTGTTCACGCTGTTGTAGTGTGGTTAATACGTTATCTGTTTTACTTTGATTACAAAAAAAACCCGCGTAAAAATTTGGTAACCATTGTAGAGTTAATGGTTACCTAGTTGGTAACGTCCTCGAAGATTGCATAAATACACGACACGACACGGGCAGTGTGAACCCAGCTTTATTAAAATACCCTCGCCGGAATGATCTCTAATTTCGTAACACCCGATAGATTTAAGAATTAAGATACCTATCTTAAACCATGGACAAGTTGAAACATTGTTATCGGGTTATACTGACAAGAACTAAAAATTATTTATTATTTATTTATGTACTTAATTATATTATATACTCAGTTTATTAAAAATTTATAAAAATGGATGTAGGTAGATATGGGGCTTATAGACTTGGAAACCGCACTGAACCAATTGAAATCAAATTTTGTATACATATTTACATATTAGGAGTGTTATTTGCTTAATTTTTCACGTTCTATAGGGTAGCTCAAAGTTTCACGGAATTTCGTTATGGTTCACGAAAATCGAATAATTTTTTTTTGTTTTGGGTTCCGATTGGTTACATAAATAAAATTATACAAAAAAATTGATATGTGTATATTAGCTAACTTTGCTATGGTATCTATTTTTGTCAATAAAAGAAAATAATATTTAATTGATTGTTTGTTACTCAACAATCAACATTTCAAATGTAAAACATTTAAACATAAAACCACAGTGTCCCGTGTGGTGTCCGATATCCATATTGAATAATATGGTAGTAAGTAGTAACTACCATTTTAAACCCATAAACTACATGACCAAGTTTGACAAAAGTTTCTGAGATTGCACATAGGGATATCAGAAAAGTTTATAAAGTAGGTACCACGTTCGATTTTTCAAAAATATACCAAGTACAATATATTCAATCCACCACATGGGGATCACCCATCTCGCCATCTCAATCAAATTATTTCACAAAGCATCGAGCGAGGTAACCGGTTTTGCCTGAGCAGAATTGAAACACTAAAACAGAGATTAGAGATGATAGGTACAGTGTACACAGATATATACTAAAATCTAAAATATACTAATTATATAGGTACTATAATATACTAGTTAATAAATCTATGGATATAGTGCCGTATTTTATATTTGTTCAATTTGTTCCGAGGTGAAGTCGTGACGCCGAGTTATAGGTATATAGGCGTATAGCTACCAATTTACTAAAGACAATTAATATATTTAGCTGAAGATTAAAGAATAGATTTATGGTCTGAGTTTTCCTGTCATATTTTTTTTATTATTATTATTAAATATTAATATTTAATTACAATAAGATAATATTATCCACTGGATAGTGGATAGAACTTTGATTTAAAATCTTGAAGCCGATTTGGTCAGCGCTTTCGGCCCCGATGTCACCACTGAGCGTGTGCAAAACCACTGCACAAGTCCAAAAATTACTGAAATGATGTTACTTCGTCCCGCGCTATCTTTTTTTTATTTCCGACGCATGCGCAATGAATTCATCGGGGCCGAATCGGCTCAAGTGCTGACTACGAGTGATATACTCATAGCTCTATGCAGCATGACAAATTTAATTTGATTTGCCATGCTATCCAGTATGTGCTATGTAAGGATAACACATAACATACTGCGGTATTTATATCTATAATGATGATAAATATATACAAACATATTGAGTCTTACTAAGTGTGATACATAAAAATAAATTAATACTAAAATATTATAATGAAATAGAGGCTAAATACTTAACGCGAATGGCATCTACTTAAATAATTGTATATAATAATGAAATAATAAAACTATAAGATTCACGAGGACGGTCACGTTATTGTAGGCAGCGTTGGAGCGGTTGTCTGATGTTGAGGTAATATATGGTAAGTATTGTGCTAGGCGGTAGTACATTGAACCTATTGATTTGTGAATGCCCTCGAAGAAACTTTCGGTCAAGTTTTTAATGCGGTCCTGGGGTTTTGGAATTATGAGGACTCTGTTTATATTTATTACAAACCATGAAGCGTTTGTTATTATTCTTAAGGTTTTTTTATAGAATATCTTTTGCAGTTTTTGTGCGCACTTATGCCAGTTTTTTACATAACATACACAGGGTTTGGCAAGATACTCAAAAAGCAGTATTTCGATACTAGATACTCTTTACTCATACTAGATACCGATATTTGAAAAAAAACTAGTCATAGGTAACTCATAAGTTTTTAAAAATTATATTTATTATTGTGGAAATGGCCACTTAATTAAGTAATGGGAACGGCAAAGAAAATAATAAAAAAAATTAAGCTGTTCAGTAATGATAATACCTTTGTTACAAGGAAAACCGTACCTATTATGAGGGTCTAGCCAACAAGGGCGACAACCATTCGAAACACAGACTTCCTATATTACATTTATAAGAAAACAAAATAATCACGTGAAAGGGATACATTTACAAATTACAGATATCTAATAAGGACATAAGGTACAGACGTACAGTAAAGACGTAAAGTTCTATTCAATGTGCGTGTGTAACAGATATAGCTATATCGATAATGGGTTGAAAAATGATTTCCAACAACCTACAGCCTATAGAAAATCACCTGGGACTAGTAAACTTACCCGAATTTAAAGTCGTAACTTTGTAAGATAAATATTAAATTATATTTAATAAAAAATAATACTTTATTTAGTATTAAACATTAATTTTGATAGTAAAAAGCAGAATTGTATAGAGTATCTTCCGGTCAAATTATTTTATGAAATACTCGCGATACTTTATATAATTGTATCGAGATACAAGATACAATTGTATCTAAGATACTTGTATCGATAAGTTTTGTAATATGGTAGGTTCATATTATTCTATATTAACTTATAGGTACATTAATATTTTTATCATTTAAAATTTTGGCCAAACACCTTTTGAAGTTATTCATTTTTTCCAGAAACAATGTTCATATTATAATTCCAATGTGCACCAATTTATTGAACAATACATTATCACCTAATTAATATTATTGTTTCAGAGGGATATGAGTATTGCGATTTAGACGGACTAAATTGTATTGGTAAAAACCTCAGTACGTATTTGCAGTTTAATATTTAATACCTATAGGTACCTACTAGGTAGGTACCTTTTTATCTATATCATAGATAAACCTGGTAATTTCCTCTTAAAAATGTAAAATTTGAATCTCTAAATAGTATTATCAGAATCTTTGTTTAATAAAACCAATTAATTCACTTGACATGTTTTAGAACAAATATTAAATGGACTTGCTTGTCAATGTGAATTGGGATGTATGAACACAGTTTACGAAGTAGAAAAACTCCAAGATGCCCAGTATGTCAATATATTATTAAAACAATAAAATACTAAAATCAAAATAATTGTAGATAATGTTAGTACTGAACTTATACAATTATTATTAGGTCTGATCAGATTGATGAATCTCTAGAAATCAGTTTTGTATCATGGCCAATGGTGAGGTACAGAAGAGAAGTATTATTCGGCTGGGTAGATTTGCTAGGTAAGTTACAATAATTGTTGGATAAAAATGTATTAGATACTAATATTTACTATTACCTTGATTTCCTTACAGTTGCATTTGGTGGCATAGCAGGTCTATTTTTAGGTTTCAGTCTGCTCAGTGGAGTGGAAATTATATATTACTTCACGTTAAGAGCCTGTTGCATGGTAACAAATAACCCTAAAATATTAGAAGAACTAAGTCAAGAATATGATCAGAAAGATGAAACAATTGTAAATCTAGGGTTAAAACCATTATGGTCAATTGAAAACAAGGAAACTCCAGCTGTAATGATTAAGAATCATGGAAAAAAAGAGGCATTTGCTTTACCTTTTTTGCCTTAAATATCAGTATATATTTATAAATTACTATAACAAAAGCAAACACAAATAATTATTGCACAACAAAAACATTTTAACTAAATCTTAAACAAAGTATAAATTTTCTAATTTCGACTAGATTATTTCAATTGGAAATATTTGTAAACACTAAATTAGAATATATAGTAAAACATTAATAAATATGATATTAAAATTAATTAATCTCTTTGAATAAGATTATTTATTTGTTCATATACACAATTTGGACAAGCTGAATTACTAATATCTTGTAGAACTGATTGAACAGCTACAGCAGTATTGGGTAAATTATCTAGACGAGCAACAACCTGTTGAGAATCTATGTTAAATTGTTCATTTGATAAATAACGATGGCCACAAGAGTATGCTAGTAATGTGTTCCCTAAAATGTCCGTGTCCTATAAAAATAAGTTAAACAATTTATTAAATAACTAATTTAGGAAATAAATTAATAATTTATACTTGAAACTCTAAGTGCATAAATGGTTGCTGTTGATCGGTATTAAGTGCTTGTACTGAACGGTTTAGTAAATCTTCAGTTTTAGTTTCTGATACTGGTTCGATCCATGCAGAACCTGGTGAATTAGTAACAGTGGCCAATAATTGTATAAAGTCTCTTTGATCTTCAGCTATAAAATTAAATCACAAGCTCAAATTTCATAAAGTTTTAGTGATATTTGTAACAAATAATAATGATAAACATACATTTGTTTTGTATGTTTTTTGAAACAGATGAACATAGTTCCATACAAAAATTCACAGAAAAACATCTCAGAATCTTTTTAGGTTCCATAATTTTTATATTCAACTCATTAAGGTCACATGCTTTTGATACGTCATTGTTACTGAAAATCAATAAAAATGAAATAAAAAAAAATTATCATTTATACATTAAACTAACTGCTATAACGTACCATAATAACAAAATGCCCAATGAATGATTGAGTTGATCCCATCGATCCATTAAAAATTGTTCTAATGCATCAACTGGGAAAGACTTGGTCAACCAGTATGTAAGATACTAAAAAATAAATATTAATAAAATAATAAAAAATGTATATAATTATTTTAATACATACTTCATGTAAAAATGAAACCAAATTATCTTTTAGTAGGAATTTGAAATAATAATCAAATATCTGAGAAAGTTTAGTAACTCCAGGCCATTCTTTTACAATGGTTTCTTCAGTCGCCATACGCAGTGCAAAAGATTCTGGTAGAGAAGTTAATTGCTCTCCTTCTTCAAGGTTAATAGTGAAGCCCTCAGATGGTGTAAGAGGAGTTGAAGCCCGTTCTTCATGACCACCTTCTACATTAAACCCAAACATTTCTCCAAAGTCTCTTGTTTCTACAAATGCTTCAAATTGATGAAACAATGCTGTAGAAGGTTCATCATTTATCAATCGAATTTTGCTAATTGCTTGATGATTTTTAATTTCAAGACACTAAAAATAAAATTTTCTAAGAAATTACACCACATTATTTTGGTTCAACAAATTTACCATTGACACGACAGGAGAAATATTATAATAAGGATAAAACCACTCTATTGCATAATGTAACAAATAATCTATACCATATAAACTGGACACACAATTCAGATTTTCAAGAAGACACTCAAATGAAGGTAAACCGGGAAAATTAATACGACGTTTAACCTAGAAAACCAATTACAAAGATAATTCATCATTGCCTTTAAGGGGACATAAGAGGCATTTGTTGTCTCAGTGTTATAAGTGCAAAACATATCAAAGTTACGCTCAGCAAATCACATTTAGCTTCGTTATTTAAAAATTTAGAATAAATCGACCTATTGTGGAATTTGTTGGTAAGAACATTACATGTTTGTATGTAGGTTTGTTTACGATAGTTTAATTTTTTAGTAAGTTTTGCATGTATAATATAATATAAATTAAAAATGCTCATAACTCACTTAAAAAACCACATGCAAGCACAGATAATGTTCTTACCATAAAGTTTCATAATAAGTTGACTCATTTTAATTTTTAAAATAATGAAGATAAACATGATCTGCTGAGCTGTTATGCATTTGTAAGATGGATACAGCAAATGCCAGTGTTACGTCCTCTTAATATAAAACAAATTACTAAACATACTATAATAAGTATAACATACCTGAATCGAAAGTACATCTTTGATGTTGGAAAATGAAAATCTTAATTGCGGCAATAATATTTCAATTGGAGAGTCCAACTTATTTACAGTGCCATGCTGGATTTTAATTACTTTATTAGTTGATTTTATCATGACCATTTTACCATCTAATAATGTCTTGGCAAAGTCTTCTTCTGGAATTTTACCTAACTAAAAAAAATCTATTAAAATAAATACTTAAAAGTTGAATTAAAGAATAAATGCTTACTTGTCCTTCATGATTACTACCCCAACCCCAAAGTTTATTGGCTGCATCTAAAGCTAATGTAAAATCAGCTCCACATCTAACTTCTTTTATTATTGAACCATTAGTTGATGATGAGTCTACTATAACTGAAGGTGGACCAACTAATGTTACAGTTGGAACGAGCCTCTCACGTATACCTGATACACCTAATTGTCCATCTAAATTAAGTCCCCAAGTATATAATTGTCCTGTTGTACTAATAACAGCTGAATGGTGACAGCCACAACACATCTAAACATGGGATAATTTTAATATAATAGTTGTTCATTAAAAATATATAGTTAGTAATACTTGAAAGATGTCTCCAGAAATATGAGATGTATCCACAAGTGTTGGACTTAAATGTAATAAGCCATCATCAGCAGTTAAAGCATCAATTTCTGCATCATCCGCCTGAAAGCCAAATATTTATAAATTAATTGATAATATAATCAAAACAAAAATGTAAAAACTTACTTGATCACCTTCATTTAACACAAGTTGATTTCTAGCTCGTTTTTGTGATTGTGCATGAAACCGGAGTACTTGTGGACTACTACCCCATGTATATAAACGACCAACATCGCTTAAGGCTAACTAGATGTTTTAAATAATAGATAATAATTAAAAATATTGATTGTCTATGGTAATTGTATATCTTTATACAAATACAACCATCTGTATTCAATATTTTTAGAAATACAATTGATATTTTATGTCAGAATAAATTAATAATTTCTTTAGCTTTTGATAAAATTTATTTTTTTACTTTTATATTAATGGTATTGTTATTATTTCTACTATTTAGTTTTGAGTTATACTTACATTATGAAAATAAGCTGTATAAATACACTTAATTGGTTCAGGGAGTCCATATACTGGAACTGGACTAGTAATTTTTGTTGTGCTACCATTACCCAACTGACCAAATGAACCAGAACCAAAAGTGAATACTTTTCCACTGCTCGTAAGAATAATACTATGTGAATAACCTCCATATGCACTAATAATATTCTAAACATATTAAAGTTTTAATTATAACAGCATTTTTTTTTAGTGATTAAAATTACTTCATGTTCTAAGGCCTTCAATAGTTTTGGTTTTTCACAGTCATCAATAGCTCCATGACCTAGTTGACCATAAACACCCCATCCCCATGTCCACAATTGTCCACTTGCAGAAATGGCTAAAGAATGATATTGCCCAGCGGAAACACTTACTATCATTTCGTTTGATAAACTATCCACTAACATTGGATACGGAGCTTGACCACGGCGGCCAGTACCCAATTGACCATAATGATTTGATCCCCAAGAATATACCTATACAATTTAGAACTTAGTCAAAAGATTTAAGTATTCAAAATTACACTTACTCCATTAGTAGTGAGAGCTATTGAATGATTTCGACCACATGCCACTTGAATAACTTCTACACGTATGTAAACAAACCAAGAGACTGGATTTGGAGTAGCTGTTTTAGTCATATGTGGTCCAACACCCAAACAACCGTATGTTGAATGACCCCATGTATAAAGTTTATGGTTACGTATATGAGCTGCATGAGCCCAACCAGCTCCAAGACTAGACTTGTGTTCTATCTCATTTTCAGAATCAGAGATATTAGAAATAGGTTGGTGAGAATATGATACTGATTCTACAAAATTATCTGAATATTGATTTGAAGATAGTCTGGATATTATCATTAGGTAAGTGGTTAACCATTCTTTAATAGAATAATTAAGCTGAAAAATATTTGGCCACATAAATTGTTATAAATTATTGATTTAATTCTCTAAAGTATAATATTGTTTAATATGTTCAATTTCCAATCTATTGAAAGACTATTTGAACATTTGGAAACCGTTTTTTAAAGTTATTACATTTTTTTATATTATTTTAAAAGTACTTAAACAGTTGTAAATGAATACTAACTGTGTACATTATATTTACTTACGTTATTATCTTGTTCAGATATGGACTCGGTTTCATTTTTAAATTGAAATACCTTGCGTAATATTGGTCGTAAGGCTGGGTTGGTTGGGTCGTAAAGTGTTTTAAGTTTCTGAAGTATAAACCACAATATTAACAAATGATTAATCATGTACCATTTCAATTTTAAGAACTTACCAAAAGAACATCATGAGGCACATTATGCAAATTTGCCTGTACGAACTTAGAATGAAGTGTTGTAAATTTATTACAGGCAACTAACACTTCTGTAAAAATTGATTCTGACACCAAATCCCAAAATCCTTCAGTTACTAAAACAATGATATTTATTTTGAATAATATATAAAATCATTCAGGTTCAATTTTTGAATGTTTGTTATCAATCTTTATGTATTAAAAACATCTGTTCTACATATTATATTCTTAATTTTATTATTAAGAAAACGCTACTCATGCATTTGTTGTCTCTGTCTTATACACATTCGACATAAGCAAGTTTTCATTCACTAGTTTCAATAGTGTGCTGTTAGTTTTAATATTAGCACAGATTATATTATTTGAGTATTATCTGTGATATTAGAGTGAATTGGCCTATTATCAAACTTGTAGGTAATAAACTAATAACATTAAACATACTTAAGCGTTAGTGATTTTCCAATGTTTAAATTTTCAAGTGACATATGAGCATTTTTAATTTGTAATATTTCATATACATATATCTTGCTTGAAAATTAAAATATTGAAAAATCAGATAATGTTCTTACCTGAAAGTTTGATAATAGATCAATTCACTCTAATATCGAAACTAACAGCACACTATTGAATGTAATAAATAAAAATGTTCTATGTCGTACATGTGTAAGATAGAGACAAAAAATGTATGGGTAGCGCCCATTAAGTATAAATTCTAATATTTATCAAAAATGTTTATACTCATTTTAGAGTGGAAATTTAAATTAATAACTATCATCTTTCATTATCAGAGTATGTCTTAGGTATAATCATAAATTATCTGTTTATAATCAAACTGATTTTGTTTGACAAATTATTTTCAGGGATTGTTTTTCAATAGAAATATAGGCAGAAAAATACTTGGAAATATTTTTATTCAAATGTATTGTTTTAAATTATAATGAAATATTATTAAACAATTAATAGGCCTATTTGTTATTGTTAGCATATTAATTATGACAGTCATCCTAGGTTATAAAAAATACATTTTGAATATTAGACTAATTTCAAAGATTCTTAGTGAATAATTACTTACAGTGCAAGTATTGACTATCAGTAGATTGTTGATTCATTAAACTGACTAAGACTGTAATTACTTCATTGTGCAATCCTCTTTCAACTGCTAAAAATCTCAACACATTACATAAACGACTTTGACCAACAATATTGACACATAAAACTTCATCATAATGATTGTTTTCTGATAATAAACGCCTGAATTATAAAAGTTATGAATCACAAATCTAAGATAATAAGATTCAAGTTAATTCAATCAGTGAATTTATTTACAAAAATTTAGATTCAAGTCTTGTTTTTTCTCGGCTGGTAGCGCGTAATAATTGCTCTGTATAGCTCATTACAGCTAAATTTGAAATATGTAACCTTTCCAAAGCGGTGAGATCTCTTGGATGTGCTTGTTCTAAAAGTGTACTAACAAAAAGAACGACTTTATCTGTATTTCCAGAAGAAGCCAATCTAAGAACACGTTTTAATGGATTTGTCTGTAATATAAACAAATATTTTACAAACATTTTTGAAAGTAAGTAAAAATTTGAATCATAGTCAATAATTATATAAACAATTACGTATAATATAATAACTATACTCTAATCAGACTAATAGTATTGCAGCAAACGAAATTTATTGGAGTTGTGTGCTCACCCCACCATGAATAATAATTGCTCCTGTGTCCTGCTGACAATCGCCATCAATAGGTAACCATCTATAGCTAATCATATAGTGGCTTAAAAAGGCGAGGGGTATAACATCATTCGGAACCTCATTCAATGTGTGTGAAAACAGTGTTCTGTTATTCTGAATATAGTATAAAATACTATAAACTTATAATTGAATTACCTTTGACAGTCGATATAGTAGAGTAGCTTCTTCAAATTTTCTAGCACTAAGCTGTTGATCCGCAGCTTTTTCCAATATAGGGCGTATATCAACATCAAATGCTTCCGACAAATTATTTGCATGTTCTAATGCACCAGCCATAATGTTTTTAAATATTATATCTTCTGGTTTAATACTAAAATAAGATTCAATATAAATTCACAAGTTATTAACATACTATATGAAATTAAAAAAGATATTTTTTTATTTTCACCTTAAATTCAAATAATATAATGTACAATTAGTAACTATTGCACATAATTCAGATACAGTATTGTCTTTTCGGCTATGTTGTCGATCACACCTTTTTTTTTTACTGGTTGAGGAACGATTTTTATTTTTAGGAGATACACTTTGAGAAACATCTAAACTTTCCTTTGTCTAAAAACATAAATAAACATTAATTTTAAAAACAATATAATTTATTAATTTAAGTTGTTATTACTTTTCTCCCCATTACTCTAAACATATCCAAAATTAATTCTCCATTGTCAAAATTAAAAGTACCCAACAGGCTTTTTTCTTTGTCGTCTTCCTGCAAACAAATTTCAATGATACAATGATTTCAATTAATATAAAATACTTATTGCAAAATGTTTAAAAATAAATTACCATATCACTTTTAAGTTGGCAAAGATTTGAAGAGTAAACACTCAATTTTGTACCACCATTTTCCGAAGTAAATATAAATTGATCTGTGTATAAAAACTTCTCGATATCTTCTCCTTTAAATAACTTGTATACCAAAGGTTGATTAGTGTTGAATCCAGAAGCGTGTACCTAAAAATACAAAAGTTTATTATGTTAAAATTGTAGCATCAACAAAAAAATAACATTTTAAATTGAATTGTTGAAAACTAATTTATTTTACTTTATTTAATATATTTGAACTAATCATTATAATTGTTTCTGATGTAGATAGTTATCTTTAATTAAACATTTATTAGCTTACCAAAATATGATTAGAACAAAAGCTCACAATAGTTTGTTTACCACGATGACTTTGTACATTAGACTTCATGTCAACCACACTAGCAATAGGTTCAGGTGATGGGCCAGTACTAGGACAAGAACACCCAGAAGTGATTGCATCAGAAGAAAAACTTCGTTTTGGATGTTTTACTTCATTTGGCACTAAAAAAATTACAAGATTTATTATAACTAAATGTAATAATAAAAATGTTGACCAAATATAAATATACAATAAATACCACTTTGAACACAATTGATTACGGATCTTTGTTTTTTCGGTGCAGATAATTTTTCTATAAATAGTTGTCTTAATCCCAATAATCGAGCACGTGTAGAAGGAAAATTTGATATAACAGGAACAATTGTATCAATATTCAATGCATTAGTTGGCCTTAATTATATGATAAATGTATTACAATGAGTTAATTAAATCTAACAATAATTAACTAATAAGTTGTACTTGGTTGTTTTATCATGTGCACTATGTGGTTTAGGATTTAACCAACAGTATCCAATGTCTAGACTTTCAAGCAATAGTTTCCAACGATCTCCATTACTACTGATTATCTAAAACCATAACAATAATGATAAAAATATATATATTTTTTTATATATAGGTTTTACGGCATCAACTGCATGGTAATTAGCCGATGTTCCATTTTTTTACATTGGAAATAGGTTGAATTTACATTAAATTACTAATATATTTTAGTACATTATCTTCTTAAGTAGTATTATTAGATTAGATTACGAAGTTCAAATAAAAATATTATGTAAATAAAATGTAATAAGTAATATACTTACAATCAACCAAACTGTATTGGAACATGATTCGTTTAATATTTCTAGAGATTTTATACAACATTTTACACAAGTAGATCCTAGACAAGCTCCAGTACGGAGATTAACAAAAACAATTTCTCCTATATTACCGCCAACAATACCAATATCACTAGATATTAAAATTATACAATAGTTATTAATTAATATCAAACGTTATCAATATACAAGTAAAAAAATGTCACAAAATTAACTTTACCTTGAAAACGTAGGAACTACAGGTGTCCACCAAGTAATTGCGGTTGGATTTAAGGAACTTGTAGGTTCCCCGGGAGCTGGTCTAATAATTTTTACTTTATTTCTTCGATCTCCATCTCTTGGTTCAAAAATTTCACGAACAAATACCAAATATAAAGTGCAATCGAACCCTAAAATATTTTTTACACACAAGTAAGAAATATTAAACACATTGATCATTTATCCAGCAGCAATTCCAACAATTTTACCACTAAGTGTTCAAATGTAAATATGACAAAATATAAATTTTGTTGAGGTCTACTCGCTTACAGCTTAATGTAAAAACCAAGGTATGAATGTATTATGTACTTACCGCATACAAGAAGTTTTTCACTAGTGGATTTGAATGCCAAAGAAACAATTTTCTTCCCATCATCTTTGGGCCAAGGCAACCATTTGAGAGATGGAGGAACATGATCACAATAAATTATGAGATCGTTGCTGCTGTAAACGTGAAAACAAAATGTAACGCTAAATTGCTTTGACTTATCGAGTCACATTTATATAAATTTATAATATAATAAAAATACAGAAACGTTTACCTGAGTACTAGGGCAAAAATATTACTGTTATTCGTTTGAAAACTGACAGCATTCACGATATTGTCCACCCTCAACAGCTGCTTTAAACTCAGTACATCTCCATACAAACAAGTCATTTCAACTGATTCAAGTATTGTTTACTCTTTCATCATTGATTGCACAAGCAACTCATGGCCGAAAACGTTTGGATTTAAATTTTAAAATAATATTCAGGTACTCCTAAATCCTAATTCTCAAGTTAGTATTTACTAATTTTTATTTAAGACTTTAAAAACAAAATACAATAATGTTATCAGTTATCGTCATGGCTTTAGATAGTATACTATCACTTATCATAAATCAGACCAATATAATTTTCCGAAAAAAACTGCTAGAATGTAAATTGGTTGAAAGTTTAAACACAAGTCACACTAATTAATACCTGGATGAAATTTCATCTATTCTGTGGTCACTGGTTATAACTTATATAGCAACAGAATTCGAAACCACCAGATTAAAAAAAAAAATTCCAAAAAAAAAAACGAACTAACACAGGTTAGGTAGGTACTAAAGAATGTAAACTGATATATCAGTAGGTAGATCGTAAAAATAAAAATAATAATTATAAATTCAGCTGGTTATATGATTTTAGAATGGAATATATTATAATATAAAAGAACATTTAAACTATAAAATAGTTACCTGACCAGTTTTACAGATTATAATGCATACAAATTGTTGCATTAAATATTTTCTCTGAAATTGTGTAATATAATATAAAGATCGTCTCAAAAAGAGCGCCGGATTTGAACTGTGCTATAAATTCATTCCTGTTAAAAAAAAAAAAAAAACGAAAATATCACTCCATGAGAGGTTTAAACTAAAAAAAATGTTGGAAAATGGGTGTCACTCTGCTGAAATAATTATTAAATTTTAAATTTGATACATTTTATCAAAATTCGAACTTTAAATGCTTATAGAAAAAAATTGTGCCTATTTTTTTTAGTATTTTTTAACTGCTATTGTAACAATATATCAGGAGCCTTATATTAAATTTTCATGATTTTTTGTCCGAAAAATAAAAATGTATTGGTATTTATATAAAAAAAAACTAAAAAATTGAAATTTGAAATTGTCCGTAAACAGCTCAAAACGAGTCAAAATATTTTTAAAATTTTATCGTTAATAGAAAATTAAATTATAAACATTCAGTTAAATTTTCATGGATCTACAGTTATTCCTTTTTGAATTACAGCGAAATAAGAAAATAACTACATGAGAAATATATTGAATATCCAATCTAGTAAACATTTTTACTTCAAACGCTAGTACCTATAAATTTTAGTTTGACTTTATTAAAGACATTTTTTTTTTAATAAATTTAGAAAAAATTTATAAGAAATCTTGTATTACATTTTAAAATCTTAGATTTAAAAAGAACATTTTTTATGAATTTCTAACTTAAAATAATTTGCACACTTTTGTAATTTTAATGTATTTTGTCAAAATTTGAACGTAAATGCTTATAAAAAAAAATTGTACCTACGGATTTTTAATATATTTCAAATGTCATTGTAACAATATACTAGGAGCATTGTATTATTTTTTCAAGCTTTTTTACAGTACAAATAGAATTTTATTTGACATTTGACATTCGTGGAAAAGATAACTAAAAATATTGGAAACATGTCCGTAAACAGTTCAAAACAAATCAAAATATTTTGAAAATTTTATCATAGAAAATGCTAATATAAACATTCAGTGCAATTTTCATGTATCTACGGTAATTTTTAGAGTTACACCAATAACCAAAATCGATTTTGTCAAAAACCGATTTTGCGTAAAAATTACCTTTTTCCCTTAATTTTAATTTTGTATTCCCGGTGCTTTTGAAAACTATTGGAAACTACTTTAAAATTTTGATTTCCCAAATACACCAACAGTTTCACTTTCCCATCGAACAAGATACTGTTAAAAAAAAATCTAAGCAGTTTTACCGCCCCAAATTGTGATGACAGACACAAAAGAAACTTTCTGGATGGAATGACACAAAGTTTGATATTCTTTCCGATGGTGTAATTGCTATAAAAATATAAAATAAATCAAGTTTTACCTTTTAGTAATTGTATACTAATTTTTAAACATATCTTCCAACACATTGTTATTAACTGGGTATCTCTGTGGTTATTTATTTATTATGAATTAAATGGGTGAGCCCAGTTACAATGGTAAATGTGAAACATAGAAATAGTATATACAATATACATAATGGTTGTTGTATAGATATTAAAATTATTAACATGTTGCATGGATCTAATTAAAGGGGCGTTCTTACCATATAAAACACGCTAGAATGGCACATAAAAACTGTAACGATCACATCGAAAAATAGTATATAGGGGACAAAGTCCATAGTTCCACGTCGATTACATTGTTAGATAACCAGGTTTCCGTAAGTAATATATCATAATTGCAGAGAGAGGGAGATTACGATCATACACTTCCAATTTAATATTATTATTACCTCTAATGCTCTAATAGTAGGCGGAAAGTTTATTTACTGTTGTTGGGCTCGCTGACCGTTTTTTGAAGTCGTCGGAAAGTTATTAACAAACTTAATAACATTTTATTAATCGTTTTCACCAGCATCTTTCCGCAAAAGTTCAGAGGCAACAAAAGAGTAGAACTTATGCTGTTGTAATGTTTGGTCAGACGAAACTAGTTTTAAATTTATCAACATCTTTAGCTGCCGTTTAATTTTTAAAATTTGAAAAACATCAGGTGGTGAAGCCATAATAATACGTACAGGACAAGGCTCACTAGAAGCCTTTCCCAATCTATGAACAGACAGACATGATTTTCAACTACTATTGTAACAATATACTAGGAGCCTTATATTAATTTTTCAAGCTTTTTTACCCAACAATCCAAAACATATCAAAATAATTTGAAAATTGCATCGCTTATAGAAAATGCTAATATAAACATTCACGGAAAATGTCATGTATCTACAGTCATTTTTTTAGAGCTACACCAAAAACCGAAATCGGTTTTGTCGAAAACCGATTTTTCTCAATTTTTCTTTTGTTTTTCCCTGCGCTTTTTAAAACCATCAAGAACTTTAAATTTTGACCTTGTCCCAAATGGTGATGAACCAATGACAAACACAAAAATAAAAAATAAAAAACAAACATCATTGTAAAACCAAAATAATGCGTTACAAAAGAGGTTCAAAATTAGACTTGTATTCGAGTTTTATACTAAGTTATATCACTGATAATAAGTACTAGTATTTATAAATCATAATCAATGATAGTAAAGTTAAGGTCATCAAAACTAAAAAACTATATTATTACCAATAATAAATTGTGAGATACCTTAAAAATGGACTCAAGACAGTAATGTAGCTAAATTGCCTATATAGGGTTCCGTGTTATTGTTATAATAATGTACTTGAAATTAATATATTATTATTATGCATAAGAAAAATAAATTGAACACATTTCATATTCTCACGAGGCATCGAAAAAATAGGATCCCAAGAGGGTACAAACAAAATGTTTCATATTATCTAATCTTTAGTGATGGTCATATTTTATTTTATTTTGTTTAAGTCACAACTACACACTATATTATAATTTTCTCTAATATATAAAAATCTCGTGGCATGGTGTTAGTTGTCGCACCTCCTTCGTAACGACTCGACCGATTTTAATGAATTTTTTTTTGTATATTTTGTAGGTTTGAGAATAGGTCGTAAAGTATTTTTCACCTTCCTACCATCACCCGGGGAGGTGATCGAGGATTTTAAGATTTACGGTGGACATTTTTGATTATAAATGGTTGCTTTTGGTTATAGGAGAAATAATTAATAAAAAATACCATTTATTGGCATGTCATTGGTTAATCGGGCATGCAGACCCGGTGAAAAATCATTGTGGTAACTCAGACGACGGAAATAATAATGTTCAAGTAACGTATTTATCCGAAATGAATATACGTATACCTATTGGCTATTATACTCGTACAAACAGCGCGTACACTGTACCTATAAAAATAGGTAGGAAATCCGATGCGCATCCCGACTCCACGTTCACACTGCGTTTCATTATCTGCGGGACTTTCCGTCGAAACAGGCACTTTTACACGCTTGAGTATAATTTTATTATCCACTGTCCCGTATAGTATGTACAGAAGTTATGTAAAGAGTAGGGACGTAAAAAAAATATTAAATAATAATGTTCAAATACCATACCGTATTTATCCGAAACGGCTTGACCGATTTTATGGATATAAAGTTAAGTCGTAAGTTTGCTGCTATCGAATTAAAATATTGAGGGAAGATTGATATTATAATTTCACCGTGCACTAAAATTTAAATTAAAGTTATGTTAAAGTAAAATTATGCGAAGGTAGGTAATCAAATTGTGATTCCATTAGTAAAGAAAAGGCAAGTTTATTAAAAATTTGTAACTATTTAAATAGGTAGTTAAAAGTTGATCATTTTAAAAATTGAGTTTAATCAAAACTAGTTACTTATTTAGTACAATGCAACAAGTACAAGACAGCTAACTACATGAGCTATACACTAACAATATGTTCATCGTACACAATTTAGCTAATAATATAAATATTTTCGATATGATTTAACAATTTAAAATATTAACTCACTACGAGAGAAGAATAATGGTATTCTGGAATCTACATAATAATAATAATATATTATCTATAACTTTTGTTTTTATATTATCAACAATGTAATTGATTTTACATGTAAGATGTGTTAACTTTAATAATTAATAATGAGAATATAATTATACAGCTAAAGTGTAATATTCTTATTATTATAAGTAGGTACCTACTTACTTAGGTATTATATTTGCTATACACTATTGCTTAATAAATGTTATATGTATTAATTATGTAAAATTATTTGGTCCCTATAGTCTATAGTATAGACTCTATACTCAACACTTCTCCTAAAAAATATTTCCATAGGCATCGATGATGTTGACAAAATAAAATTATTGCCCTCCCTCCATGACATTAAGATCAGCGTATACCTAGGTATGGATGTTTGAATGGATAAACTATAGATTACTTTGCATTGGTTGGAGTACTTTCAATTTAGAAAATTCTGGAAAGGAATAACTGTTAAAAATATTAGATATATATGTTACGACCGATGCAAAGTAAACTTCTTTACCAAATCTTTACATGTTTTAAATCAAACCACAAGAAATACTTTTTTGTCAGTCACTAAAGTCATCTTTATGAACAATTCGTAGAAATTGCATGGGCTTTAATATAAGTTAGTCTAATGAAGGTATATGAGTGGAGGGTGGTGTGCGGGACAAATCCCCCCACGAATCACTTCAGCTGACATAAATCTAGCATCACCCAAATTACGATCCAATTTGGATTTAACCCAAATTACGCCTATGCCGGTGCATCCGATGCACTGTCTGACGCTCTCGCCGTATTCACGTACGTCACAACGTTATAGTATTGATGCTATGAGGTAAATAAAATGTGCCTGAAAAAGCTAAGAAGTTGGACTTTAACATGTAATTCGGTGCCGCAGGCACGGGGTGGCACTACTCCTTTTAAAAATTTGGCGCAGCTGCGTCAAAATTGAGTTCTCCAGCACGCCACTGGTTAACCTTATATACGTACCCAAGTGGCAGGCGATTTGCATAGAAAATTGAGAGATGTTTTCGATTTAAATTGTCCAAGCGAACGAGCGAGTGACTCCGCCAGTTCTATAGTCGCAATAACTGAAAATTGCCCATTATACAATATACTGCATATTATATTTATGTATAATATAATTATTAATTACTTAATCCGATCGGTTGAACTAGTTCTGTCAATAAAATGCAGGTTCGAGGTATAAATAGTTAAAAGTTTAGTTAAACTAATTATTTTGAAAATATTCAAGTGTATAAAAAATTATAGATACCGAAGTAAATAGGTTCCCTCGCATTTGCAGCAGTGGCGGTAAAATGAGTCCGGGCGCAATTTATAATATCACCTTTGCACCATCAAGACAAAAGAATTTTACCTCCAACGCTGCAGTGTGTGGACCTCGATAGCGAAAAATGTACCTTATTAATTTTGGATGGATTTTTTATCATAGTTGTAAGTTATTACTCATTCGTATTATTACATAATGATTTCGTTTTCGTTCATAGTTCATTGTATGCATGCCGTTCCTGCTGTTACATAATATAATAAGAATGTATATTTATTACGCAATAAAATTATTATTTGTAGATGATTAAATACAGTTAATTACAACTTATACAACTCGTACTGCAAATTACAATCTCTGTAGTCATAATAAGTGCGATAATATTATAATGTTGTCATTGTTTAATGTCACTGTAATGTATAAGTATGATATTTATATTTTTTTTACATACTTATCTCATTTCATTAGAATATCTTAATCCTTTTAAAATTTTAATCGCTCGTATGATTAAGTAGTGAATATTACATACACATAAATCACTATTAAAAACACTGAAGTCTTAGTTGTTTGCCCAGATGTCGAACTCGTTGCTTCATAAAGTATAGATATTAATGGATAGTATATAAATTTAGTTGTAATTATTGTAATTTGTATTGATTAAAAAACACGTCATTATATCTTAACAGTCTGTGGAAGTACTTGTTTACTCGGTAAAAATACGTAAGAAACTCTTCCATAATATGTAATTTTATGGTTGTGAGAGCACCTGTTAATAATTCTTATGATCTCCTTGTTATTAATTAATTTTATGAACTAAAATGGCACAATAATATATGAACACGTGTATGTCCAACATAGAGAGGATTACATTCAGACACTGACATTGAATGTAAAATGCATTAGGTAAATGCACAGATATATATAATATATTAATATATAATATATCTGTGAGTAAATGTGACCTAATTATAATTTTTTTACATTCATCAAACAATGCAATACTTACAACATTTCAAGCTACCACTGGATAATTTAAAATTAAACAAGGGCACCATTTGGGATATCGCAGGGTATACATTGGTGGCCCAATTTTTCCCTGTATCATAATGGCCTGCTTCAATTTTTTGCTGGCACCGATGTATAAGTTGAATTGATTCAATAAATTAATATAATATAAAAATATTTTATAAAGAATACAATTTTATAAGACAGATCTAGATTACATAATACGACCGCAGCATATTGAATGCAAAAAGAGTAGCTTGCTGATTGCTACTCTAATCTAAAAAAAGTACAAGTTCTAGTGGGAGCACCAATACATATTTTTGTTACTATTGGCCTTTTGCAGATGTATTTTTCATCCCTAGTAAGGTTAGAAATAACTCCAACATGACTGTATTTCAACTTTCATTGTTATAACTATGGCCTGGTGCTAGATAAATGTGACCTGATAAAATAATTGGCAGCCCTATTTTAAAACTAAAATGCAGCCCCTGAAATCAAACTATTTATTGAGTACAATTTAAGTTTATAAAAATAACTATTTTATTTAATTATTTTAACAAAAATATTCTTATCATACTACTTTTTAAATAAAATATAACATAATCTCAATATTGGAGATAACAACATACATAATTCCCTGTCAGAAAGCTGCAGGCTTATGATCATTAGTTACATCTTTCATAGATAATAAAATAAATTATACAATAAAGATTAAAAAGACCATTTATCAATGTATAAAATTAACTATTAAATTTAATTGGCCATGATTTCAAAAATATTTTAATAATTAACATAAGTAACGAGAAATCATAAAGAATAACTTTACTAGTATTATGACATTACGCAACACAAACAAAATAAACAGTCTTTACAAAATATAAGTAAGGCCTAAATGTAACACTTTTAAAGATCATAATATACAATGGAATTTATTTTTACATGGATGTACCTATTTAGTTTTTGTTGGCTGTTAATAGTAAAACAAATAACTAAAATAATTAAAATATACATAAACTTATCAAAAATAAATAGATAAGAATGATAAGATGAATAAACTTTTTAATATAAAAATAATAAAATAGAATTTAAATCACTTTTAATAACATAAAATAATAATCATGTACATAACATATATGTAACAATATTATCCATTTAACACTTTTAAAGAAATAATTTTTTTAACATAACTATTTTAATAAAAATACTCAAAAAGCAATACAATCATAAAAATAAAATAATACAATAAGTATATAGCTGTAAACGTTAACAAAATAAAAATACATAAATATTTAACAACTTTTTTGTTAAATTTTAAAGTTTTTATAACTCTATGGAAGATGTCACACTATAAAATCAGACAAATAATGATTTATTTCCGTTAACATAACTGGAATTTACATTACCATTTTGCCAAAATGTAGAATTGTTTGTGTGTTGGTATGTCATTGGCAATATTACACGTTTCTGATCTGTTCGCCTGGCATCATATTTTGCCTAAAATTATCAATTAAAATTAATTTTTTTTTTACAAATAGTTATCTTAAAATACATACCTTATTGTACGCAATAACACCAAACAGAGCCAATGCCATACCACAAACATTATTAATAGTAACTGGATTTCCAATCACAAATAAAGATGCAGCCACCACAAATATTCGTTTTGATGAGCTGGCTACGGCATATGTTAAAGATGTAACCATTGACATAACACTAAATGCTAATATATTTTGTAACCAACTAAGTATACCATCAGTAAACAGCAAACCTAATACTTTGTACGATTCATTATTCATCTGAAATTATTTTTATTAAAATGTATATAATATAGATGTCACTTATTATTAATTAATAATTTATACTATATTATTACTTTGAAATTTGAAACTGTCACTAGATGCCAAAAATCAAAATAAAGCCACACGGGTAGGAACATAATTAATGCTAGACGACCTAGTATATGTAACAGGCGTAAATGGTGAATACCAGTATCATGAAGAACTTTTTTAGAAAATATATTTTGCAATGTATGTTGTAATGTAGCTGCCAAGGCACTCATCAGCCCTATTACATCAAAAGATATCTCTGTGAAAGATGCGATAGCAACTCCAGCAATTATGGGTACCAATGACAAATATACCTAAAATAAAGTTTGTAAAGACTCGATTAAACACCTCACATAATATTATTTTCAATAACTCACTTTTAAACATTGTTTTTCTCCTAGTATTATTCTTGACAAAACAACACTAAATAGTGGCATGGTAGCTTTTACTGAAATAACAAAAACAAAAATTAATGGAAACTGAAAACATATTTACATTGAGTGTATTTAATTACTTGTGTGTGTATACGAAACCGGTACTTTCCACAGACTGACATGTGTGAAAACCGATCCAACAAACTTCCCAAGAGCAAGTGGCACTATAAGCTTAAAATAATAGGGCCAACTTATATCAACGAATCGTCTCACGCCCCATACGTTGAAAAACGGACCCGAATAAACAGCTATGGACAGGAGCTGAACCATGGTCACAGTCATTGGATATGGGAATTGGTTTAAAAGTGTCTTGCCGACTACATTGCTACCGGAGCTTACTACGTACCATACACAGCACAGCAAACCCACGGTGACGACTTCTTTGGACGCTAAGACCATAATTACAACTGGTCTTTTTAGTCTAATAATATCTCGTAACACTCATACTTTCAACTGTTTGAAATTTGAAATTTAAACATTCTCACATAAATAATTGTAAATCATTAAAAATATCTGTTTTTAAACTAGAAATATAATATAGATACATTATTTTAGCAACTAAAAATGGAGTTTAGAATAAATTATCACTATTTTCTTGATAAATTTCATTATAATTAATCTTATTATTTTATACTAAATTGAAAATTCCTACATTTCGCGTTCGTGTTCACATTTTACAAACTAGGTATGGAACTATTTGAGATGTGATAATAGCTGACAGAACACGGAATGATAAGCCATGATTGACCATGTGGCAAGAGAACTTAGAAGAAAAAATTAAATGGGCGCAAAACCACGGGAAATGATGAACTAGCTCTTTTATTAGAAGTGGGAAATTTAGATTGTTTCAGAGAATAGTAACTAGTAAGTTCGTTCATGATAAATTTGTCGTGTTTAACTAATTTAAGCTCCATTTATGAAAATTAAAATAATGCTATCGGTCAATTTTTTTTCGTATTATATTATCATTTGTGTCCCACTATGTACTTGAGAATTCAAATAATAATATAATTTAGTAATAGTTAAGTAATAATTATAAAAAAATACAATAAAATATATAATAAACAATTACCAGTAACATATGCGTAAACTGGGGTATATTCTTGTGGTGACTGGTGGTGGGGGGGGGGCTGTGGTAAAATATTTATACGATATCCACAATATAAAATGTTAACTCTATGAACGATTTTAATTGTTGCAAGTAGTTTTTTAATATATAAGCTACAAACATACATAATATTTAACTCTCATATTATTTTTTTATTATAATTTCTTTATTCGAGGCAATATACGTGACACGATTTGAATGATTTGATGCATACCTACTACTTTTACCTCCTCTGACAAAATGACCAATAGCGACCATTTTTATATATAAAATAATACTAATTAGTAATTTCTACTAATTATTTAATGTTATTACTATTATAATTAGTGAGATGTAATGAATGATAATCATTTATTAACAGAAAAAATCATCGTAATAAACATCGTAAATCTTAAAAATCTTGTGTGACAACTCTTTATAAAATGCAAATTTTGGAAAATCTTACGTGGTGGTAAGAAGGTACCATGAAAAATTAAAGTCTCCAGCTGTCATATAATAGTTTATGACAATTTTATAAATATAAATTTTATACACATTTTTCATAGACCTCGTGGCCTCGTCGTCTAATGAATTTTTCTTTCTATTCACATATTCTCGTGTTTGAATGTGTAGTGTGTACACAATATCAAATACATGTATACTGTATGACGTATGTATCATCAACGATTTTTATGTTTTGGTTTTTTTCCACCAATCAAAATTTTATGTCAAAAGACCAAAAGCATACTAAAATAAGCTCTGCATAATCAGAATAAGATTGTTTTCACATTTGATAGTAATAAATTACTGTTTTTAAAATAGATAACAAATGGGATCAGATCAGACCAAACAAGGTCAAAATTATCTTGAAACAATTTTTCACCAACTACATTTCTGTAAAATCGCCATAAAAATAATTATACTATTAAAAATGAAATCCAACGAATAAAAAAAATATTATTTAAATACAACTTATTAAAATATGTTAGTTAAAAAGAAATGCCACATAATGATATTTAATTATTCATTAATTGTTAAAATAAGTTCTGTTTTTAAATAACTACTGTTTAAAAAGTATATTTTATAAATAAGACAAAAACTAAAAATAACTGTAAATAATTACATTTAAAACGCACAATTACAACTACAGACTGTTCCCAAAGTTTATAAATTATAGGTAAAATAAATATTATAGACACAATATAATAATTCAATGTTATAATTCAAGTTCAATATAATTTTTGAATACTATAGGTTGGAAAGAAAATATGAGAATAAGATATTTAAATTAGGCATGACAGAAATAATTTTAATACTATGTTACAATAATAGACTTAATGCCTAAATAACTATATATTTACAGAAAAAAATAAACCCATGTAACAATAGTCAGCTTCAGGTATAAAATAGTTGAATAAGTTATTAATATTCTTAGAAGCAATATACTTCTCATTAATAGAATAATACATAATATATATATAAATATAATAATTTAAATAATAATAAAATAATAATATAAATGTATAAATTTTGAATGATAAAATTATAACTTACATAAAAAATGTTTAATTTGTTTTACAACAAAACCATACAATATGTTATAAATACCGAAAAAAGTAATAAAAATCATATTAATTAATGTAAATATTATGACATAAAAACTGAGGTTTGATCCAAAAATATGATTTTCTATAATAATATTATAACTTCTATGTTTAGTTGCTGTATTATAATTTATAACCATGAGTGCATTGATAAAAACGGCATTAATTTATCTATATTGGGTAAATGAAAATTAAAAAAGGTGGATCAGCCTTAAACAAAAAATTAAATCTAGAAAAGATTCAATATTTTTAGCACAAACTCAGTGCTGGATATGAAATTTTCCAATGATAATTTTACGTTGATGACTGACGATTAGATTTTGAATGGCTAATCAACCATTGCAAAGTAATATCAATGTTTTCTTGTTCTTTGCAAGATATCGAATAGCAACAAATTTCTCGATCTTGAATGGCATTTAAATTCCTAAATAAAAATATATAATTAACATTTTGTAAGATTACTCATATAACAATAAAACTTCAAATAAATGATTGACTAACATCCTGTCAATCAGTTCAACTTCATCTAGAGCATTTGGCAAATCTCTCTTGTTACCCAAAACTAACACAGGTATACCAGCTAATTGTGGTTTATCTATTAAATTATGAAGTTCATTTCTTGAAGCTTCTAATTTATCAGTGTCAGCTGCGTCTACCATATAACTGTGAATATTTAAAAAATTAAGTATGCAATTTATGATTATGTATTTTGTTTTAGGTATACATACACAATAGCATTAACTCCTCGGCAATACCTCTCCCACATAGATCGGAAGCGTGGCTGACCACCAATATCCCATATTTTAATAGTGACATTATTTTTTGTCACTTTTCGCATATTGAAACCAACTGTTGGTATCATATCTTGATTAAATTGTCCAGACTAAAAATGTTATTTAATTTATTTATTACTATATAATTAAATGTTATTATTTTTTATTAATAGTGAAAACATTTTTTTGTAAAACTATTATATAATATATTAATATCTAAATATTATTAGTGTATGTGTCATAAACAAAAATTCAAAATAAATAAGAATTGGGAACTTCAATCGTTAATTTTGTATATTGTTGTGTATTATATAATTGTTATATTTAACTATAATGTATTAAAATATTAACTATATGTACAAATGAACTACAATATTAACTAATTTTAATAATGATTACTATAATATTGAACTTAAAAATTGTTATTATTAAATAGATACCTAATTCATATTCCTAATTATTAGTTTTAAAAATTCTAAACATTCTCATTATCATATTGATTAATAACTATTAACTAAGAAGTATATGGAGTAACATGTATTATTTATGTTTACAAGAGAATAAAACCCACTTTAATATTTAATCGAATAAATGTATAAAAATCACCCTTGATCTTATTACACTTTAATTCATTATTTAGTGAAATAACTTTATATTTTGCTTAATTATTATTTATGTTGCAAATCAATTAGATTAATCAATAGTCTCAATAGATATAAATAATAAAAAAAACAATGAACAGTATTTATAGACCCCTCCCTTATGATAATGAATCTCTGTATAAAACACATAATATGTACTTGTATGGTATATTGTACATATAAAAGAAAATATAACTCGTACACAGTCATGAAACTTGCTCTATCACTATTTATAAATCAGTGAGACAAAGTAAGTAATTAATATTTTAAATTGGAAATATATTCAAACAGCTGTAGATATAACATAATATTACCCATATACAGTGGGCAAGTAATAAAAATGTTATTGAAAAAAAAAGTTATAGTTTGAGGAAATCATAAGTTACTTACTGCAATTACATGAACAAATGTAGTTTTTCCAGAACACTGTAGTCCAACGAGGGTGAGTTCCATTTCTTCAGTCCAAAATTTACTCTTGATCCAATCAAGTATCCGATTTATTAGGGTCATCATTTTGTATCGATTTTAATGAACTTCTTTTTGGTTAGTATTTACGACTAAGTTAAATTTAGAGCCTAAACTGTATAATAAATACCAAGTTCTAACACTAACGAATAGTTTATGAAAATAGTAAATAGTAAATTTGTATTTTGTAATAATCACCAATAGGTACAAACTACAAAGGCATAAAGTAATCAAATATTGTTATATTTAATAATATTCAGCCCATTGCTTATCAATGTTCAATAAACAGCTGTCAGATAACAGATAATTATGATTATTATCTTTGGAATTTACTCACTACCACGATCACGAATTAAGATTACAGGCACGAATTAAAATATACTGGATACCCAACGATACATGATAAGGCGCTCCTAAACTGACTTTCAATGTGCAAAGGTGCACTAGCGCTCCAAGGGAATTAAATGTATACTAATGGACTGACTATTTAAAATTTTAAATATTATATTATTATGCATAAAGCATAAATAACAAATATTATGATGATTTTTTCAAATGGTTAATTAAAACATTCAAGCATTTCCTTATTATTGTAATCTGCAATATAATAATTAATAAGCACCATTCTAATTATTCAATATTCTACTATGACAAAATAAATTGATAAAGTGTTAAGTGGAAGGTAAGTAGTATTAACTAATAGGTAGTAAAAGAAAAATGCACATTTAATTATTTAATGAATATCAATTACATCTTTTTTTTTACATAATACACATAATTTTACATAATTATTTATTAATATAGATACCTAATAGAAATTGCATAAAATACTTACAAAATTATTAATTACAATACCAATACAGTTGAAACTTCAATTAAATATCTTCTGTTGTAATTTGTTTATCATTAACATAGACAATCAATCTTAAATCTATATTTAAAATTAATAAAAATAAAATTAATATTAGTATTTACCATTTAGTTAGTTTAGTACTTACCTTCTGTTAAAACAAGTTGTTTTTCTATACTTCTTAAAAAAGTTTTTTTTAAACTTCCTAATTTATAAAATCCAACAAATTTTTTATTCGCATAATCAAGAAGTTGAACATCATAAAACCAATTTGATGGAACATTTATCATTTTGATCATCTTTACTATATATTGAAATACAGCTGAAGGCTTCAATAGTGATATCTATGGACACGTGTAATATACATAATGTTTATAAGAACTAAAATAGAAAAATACAAATCATATTGTACGTTACAAAAATACAAAATATCTTAACTATTTAACTTTTTGATCATTAACACTTACACTGTTACTGTTTCCTGCTTTGGAACATTCATCATCAATATCAATGTTAAATCTATCTACTGTGATATTCTTGGAATAGCAGTGATCATCTTCAACATTAACTTGATTAGTAATCTACAACATTCATCATTAACTATTATTACCTGCACATCATGCATTTTAAATAAAAAAATTAATATTTATAAAAACCTTTTGTTTTTTGTTTAATGGTATATAATTTAAGTCAGAAATTGTACTTGTAGGCTTCATTATATCTAGACTTATATCTAGTTCAATACTGTTTTCGACTATTGGCTGAAATTGTAACACTTTTTGGGGGACAGCTCCATTTTTAAGTCTTGGTTGTTTTAGACATATCTTAAAAGTATTTTATAGTTTATTTTTTTTTTTATAAAATATCAAATAATATGACACAATAATTTGAAAACCAATTAAAAATATACCGTATATTTGTTAGATCCCTGGCCCGATATCCATTCTCTTGTTATATCCTGAGGCTTAAAATGATTTTCACAAATCCGGGATTTAGATTTTAATGTAAAACCTAAAGCTTCATTCCAAACTGTCCATAAATCTAAATCTTTAGGTACACCAAAAGTACTTTTTTTTCTTTTAGAATCACAAAATGGAACACAACAACTCATTTTTGTTTTAAGGAAAAAAATATTTTGGATTAATGAAAAATGGCCAAAATGGGAAATTTATCACAGTTATAGACACGAATTAAGATATACGTCTATTTAAATTCCTGGTTATAAACAATGTCTAGTGAAAGTAATTAACATGACGAATTGGCGAATCTATTTTGTCATGGTAATCTATTTAATTCCAAATATTTACAAATTTGGCGGTAAATTATTTTGTAAAAGTTGCCACTAATATGATAACAAGCGCTAGGTGTAGTTTGCAACAGCTGTTCTGACAAGTCAGTTTGGGTCCAAGAAAAATAGTTGTTCATATAGGTCGTTGGGTATCCAGTATATTTTAATTCGTGATTACAGGATACGGAACGAAAAGGTATCATCAGTGTTGCCAGACGTACGGTTTGTACCGTACATATACGGTTATTTTAACTTCCGTACGGTGTACGGTACAAACATTAGAACCGTACTCAAATATACGGTATTGGATGGTGATCTTACCGGGTTTTTTTAAAATGATTTGATTGATGATTCCTAAAATATCATTTATTGTGATATTTCCAATGGGAATCAATAGACAATATATTTAGCTGTCTGTCTATCTGATCCATCTGTCCAAAGTCCATTGCCATGTTCCCATATTAATCATACACAGTAAAGTATATCGATATCAGTATTGAGTAACGTTCTGGCATTTGACAAAAGCATTTTGACGCGTGTCCTATATTATGTCAATAGTGTTGTAGTGAAGCTTGTAAATATTTACCAAGGAGATTGGAAGATTTCGCGCGAAACGTATTCAACTTTTTTTCGCATAGTAGTAAACGACAATCTCAATATGTAGAATTTCAAACATTTTTAAATATTGATGTACATAAAATCTTACATCCTTCCCAAACTCGTTGGTTGTCATTGGCTAGTGTGGTAGAACGGTTATTAGAACAATGGGATGCTCTTAAGTTATTTTTTACTGACAAATGGATTTCTGATAAATTATTATCATCGGAAACAATTTATAATCAGCTCTTGGATCCATTTACAAAGGGATATTTTTATTTTTTGCAATGGATATTACCTAAGTTCACTACACTTAATCAGCATTTCCAAACTGATAACATAGTGCTTAATACACTGCACAAGAAAATGGAAATTACATATAAAGATATATTATTAACTTACATGAGAAGAGACTATAGATTATAAGAGATTAAACATGATAAGTTCATAGATAATATATTCTTATATTATCTATGGATAAGTTATCAAATACGATTTTTTTAAGTTTTCCTATTGTACGGTAATATACGGTAATTTTGATTTCTTTATACGGTTTTCACATAAAAAATTTCTGGCAACACTGGGTATCATCAATGTTTTTCCGAGTCCGCCCGCTTTTCGCCGGACTGTTTGGCACATCGACCTATTAACTAAATAGTAAATAGGTTAATTTAGAAATAAATTACATTAGTATATTATCTTAAATCATGGCCGTGTGGTTACAGAAGATGTGCAGAAAAATAATAAAAAAAAATTATTAAATATTATCATCAGGTACAATATCCATATAGGTATTATTGGTATTCCACTTTGGTATAAAGATAAAACACGGGAATGGTACGAAGGCATACGAATACACGATCATTAAAATTACAACACAACACGAGTCTACACGACACAATGACGACGTAAGTGTGAATCACCGTTCACAAAAATTGAACAAGTCCATAGACATATTATATAGTTATTATATTCTGTATTTCTGTTATAATATGAAATATGTCTATGAACGAATAAGACAAAGTAATATCTGAAATACATTTCCACGATAAGACGATTAGGTAAGGAAGAATGTATAATAAAATAACACATTTTAATGTATTACTTCTGTACCTATTGATTATTTTGGACTGCTAAAACTATAGAAATATTCATACCTATTAGGTTCTACTCATAAATAAGTATAACATAATAATGGTTCTACTGCACAATGCACACAGAGACATTTAAATGTCCTTTATATTGGTGTATAATGTGTCTTTAGACTTTGCTTCATCATCCTCTCTCAAAAGTAGTTATATTATTACTGTCTTATAGGTAATTATTGTAACAGTTTTCATATAATTATAATAAATAATACCTATATTTAACTTATATAAATAGTTTTAAACGACATTGATTTTAACACCTCCCTCCATCGGACATTGGAAATTACTGTATTATAGGTAATACCACAAAATAGATAATATATACTGTGTAGTACTATAATTATATTTATTATGAAACACCTACATTTTATATTCACTAGTCAATGATTAATAAATATTGAACCTACCTAAATTTCAACTTTTAAAAAAAACTTCATCGTGTAGGTATAATATGTTAAATATTAATATATATATTATATATATTATTATACATTAATACCTATACCTACACGTCGTAACCAAGTCGACTTTGTATTTGTTTATTTTTTAATTGTCAATTATTATCATAGTTTAATCAGTAAGCTAACACGTCATATTGGTTACCAAGTTCTATTAATTTTTGTTTATAAATAATAGGTAATCTAAATAATAAGACATAGTTTGAAGATTAGTTACATTTATTTTTTTATGAGTTACCTACTTTAAAATCGTTAAAATAAAATTATAATGGTACGACAAAAAAAATATAACTTTTTTTTAAAAAATATTTTATAATTGTATAATATTCTAGGATTCTAAACAGAGTAGCGATGTTGAATGCCCTACATGTAGAGGTCTAGGAAAAGTTCCTTCAAATGGTGATGTAATCGAATTCGTAATTTCTTACAAAATAATATATATTTAAGATATAAACAATTTTAAGCACAGGATGATTATTTTAAAGGTAAACATTCATTTTAATTTCAAAACACTACATTTGAATTCATAACAAAAACGATATTTTTGAAAATAAAAATTCATCCTTATATTTTAAGTATTTAACTTTTTTAAATGATAGCATTCCTTCGTAATTTAAAATTCCAAAGTATAACATTTTTCTGAGATTTTTAACATTTAAAAATCTAATTTAAACCGAGTAATATATTAATATATATAAAATTTCTAGTATAATTTTAACTAATATTTTAAGTTATGATGAGTGAGTTCTGGACTCGCAATTTTCAGTTTGCATTGAGCCACTCCTCAAAACTTAAAATACTTACTTATAATATTAAAATTAGATTTTATACATTGGGAATGTCTACAAGATATTATGCTTTGAAATAATAATGTATGCTGTCATTTATTACATGTTTTATTAGGTATCGATAGAAAAAAAATTAACTAATTTTTCAAAAATCTTGGTCTGCAATACTTCTGAATGAAATATTCTGTGTGAGAATAATATGCTTCCAAAAAATAAATATTATAATATTTTTACGATTATGAGTTATGACTTATGAGTGTTTGCCAGTAAAATAATCGTCGTGTATACATGCATTATAATAATAAGTACAAACTATAAATTTAATTCTATAGTAAAATTGTTAATTATATCGTCTTATTTAATTAAAAATCCCGATAAATGTAAAAAACATTGTTCTATAATTATCATTTTAGTTGTGGATAATCAATGTTTCTATTTTCCAAAATATTAACCTTTTTTTTAATGTGGCATCACCGCATGGGAGCTGAACTTTATTGCTTAAAACACTTAGGTAATTTAAAATAAATACACCGGAGCCATAAGCACAATTTTCCTTAGCGAGAAGTATTAAGAAATATTATTTTCTTAGGGTGGGTAAGAGCTAGGGATGGGTATGAAATCCGAATATCTGAATTATCCGAATATCCGGATATCCAAATCCGGATTTGAATCAAATTCTTATCCGGATTTATGGATTTGCTTTTTATGTGAATTCAGACTTACAAATATTTTTAATGTATGGTAAAATAAATAGTACTTTATTTACATATTTAAGTAATTGTTTTTATTACAGCTAAGCGCAAAACATCACTGGTACTTAAAATGCGTTCGAAATTTTGTATACCTATAATATGTCTGAAAATTATATTATAGAATTAAAATATTATTAGTATATAAAAATGAGTCATTGAACAGCAAAATCGAATTGAACTATCCGGATAATCCGTGAAATCCGGATTTACTAAATCCGGATATGCCCACCACTAGTAAGAGCATTTTTGTCGTGTATAGTTGATATTCTCGACGCGGCTTACGTCCACCAGGCCCGGCTTGTTAGCCCTCCTGTTTCGATATCCTCTATCGTCCGTTTGTATCGTCGTAGTTGTTTTCTACCCGGCTTCTCGCCCGCCGAGTCGGCAAAACATTTTAACATGTGACGAACAGTATTAACACTATGCTAGGTACCTACTATAATTTATAGCCAAACAATATTCGTAAAGCACTAAAGCCTATTTTGTAATTTTTATATTTACTATCATTGTAATAAGTATATGGCAAAGAGTTAAGACAGTTATCACTCTGTGTCTCAAATATTTAAATTAATATTTTTTTAACTAGATAAGTTACCTACCTATTGTAAATAATATTTTCAAATTTGTTCTTTAGATCCAACACTGAATCAAAATGGACAAAATGAAAACTATACATTTGTAGTAGGTATACAATTATAAAATATTATAACTTACTGCACATTACGATTTATAAGACATGTTCGCAGATCAGAGAAAGGGGTATTGTAGGCATACTAGGAGATAATGAGCCGCCTCATTGGAAGCATTGGGCAATTTTTAGTAGGCTGAACCCCCCTATCCGATTTTCACCTATATAATCTGTCCAGCTAAATTACACGCCAATTCCACGCTACCCACGTGACAGTGTGACACCCTGCTATCGAGCCCGGTTCCACTATGGCAGTGTATCGCATGAGAATACGTAAAAGAACTGATTTTTGCCGGGGCGTGACGTGTTCTCTCACTCAAGGTAGTCCTGACTCCTGACTCCTGACTCCTGACATAGACTTATAAAAATATTCCATAAACTCCAGAATGAATAAAAAATACTTTTCGTACAATTTAAAATTTACCATAAACTATTTATTTTTTATTTTTACAATATAATTTACAATCTGTTACTAATTTGAACAATAAGCAAAAAAGATGGAAGAATTTATGGTTTGGAAAAAAGGATGGATTAAAGAAGCCTTCCATTAAAGGCACTTTGTCGGTATCATAAACTATTGTTTATATTTTTTTAGATAATTTAAACACGTTTATGCCTGTATGTATTTTTCAGTTCTTATAAAAGTAGGAAATTTCATTTCTCTACAATAAATAAGCTTATTATATAATTTTTTATTTAGGAATCTAAGGCATTTGTACATGTTGGAGATCAAACAAATACAAACGTGACATCTGATTTCAACAATTTGTAAAAAAAAAACAAATGTATATTTTATTAAATTTGAACATAAATACAGTTTATTTGTAGGAAATTATTAACAGAAATGGATACAATTATTGGATGTGTAACAGATTTATTACCGGAAAAAGCACCAATTGATAATCCAAAAGAAGTTATCAAATCACTACAAATTCGTTTGAAAAACACTAATTCGTAAATTTTTAATAATTTCTCTGCACACATTTATCTAATAAAAACTTATTTAAATTAATCATTTTAGAGAAGAACACATTAGAGCAATTTCTGATGCGGTACAGGTAGCACGAAATCACCAGAAATTATTAAAACCACATATAAACTTGATTAATCAAAAAATTATTCAATTTCTCAACAGCCAACGGATTTTTTATGTCCGATTAGCGTGTCAGTCCGCTGGTGAACTTTTTAGGACAATGCGGTGTACAGATCGACCAGTAAACTCATTCATACCTATTAGTGGCGTATTTAGGGTGGAAAGATTAAGGGGATCAATCCCTCTCATAGGCTGTATATAATATGCGAACATTTTCGGAGTCCTAACTTAAAGCCTCATCTAACTTTAAAGGCAGAGCTACTGAATAAAATCCCTGAATATGTCCCCCTCCCCACCCAAGACAAAAACCTAAATACGCTGTACCTTATACGTTTTTATTTTTAACTAAATTATTTTAATAATAACTTAATTAAAATGGACCAATAATAAATTGTTTACAATTATGTACATAGTTATTTGATAGCATTGTTACTGGACTAATGAACCGTACAGCAGATAAAAATCCAAACATCCGTATTGATGCAAATTGGGCACTTGATAAAATGGTGATCAGCATCCCACCTTTGTACTCCATAAAATCAATAGCCAACTGTAGTCAACACAAAAATCCGGCTGTTAAAATAGCACAGTTGCGATTGATGCATTGTGTTACTGTTATTGCTGATCCAATGAAAATATTAACTGGAATAGCTGGACTAAAAAAAGCAAGACAATTAATTCTTAAAAGTTGTGTAGCTACAATAGAAGATGCTAACGCAGAAATTAGGTAATAATATGCAAGTCGCAACATTTATTTATAAAAACGCTAGATAAATTTATAGCTGGCCTTCTTTGTGATCTTTGCATATATATTAGCTTATATATTAGTATATTATACTTACAGGGTGTTTTAAAAAATAAAAATAACTATATGTAAAATGATAAAACGTAGCCATCCCGTGTTTAATACTTACTACAGACTGCTGATATCAATCAGAGTAAATTTAAAATATTACAATGGAAAAATGTTGTGGTAGTATAGACGTGTGGTTAAACTAGGAGTACAACTTTTTAGTTTATGTACTGTTGATCCATACGGGTGTGCAATACTCTGCAGTGAAATTCTCAACTGTGATAGTAGATGTTTTCAATTCTGAGAAATCAGATTCCCATTATTCTGTACCTATTTGTAAGTTGAAAGCTTTTGTATGATGTTGTTTCGGGAATTGATTTTTGCTGCAATATTGAATAGGTGTTTTTTATAATAAAGAGTCTATCCAGCGTAACACCCAGGTATTTTTAGTTAGGTTTGTAAATTTGTACCTATAACACGTTATGTCCACAAAATGTGACGTTTATTAATAAGTGATTGGCCTGATGATTGTTGAGATGAAAGGTAGGGACATCTGTTTTATTAAGGTTAGGCCGGTGTTTGTTTAACACTTTAGTTTATATTATTTAATTTAAATCGTGGTAATAACTAATAATTAAATTTTCTAATACTTATTTACACCTAACCACGCGCAGTCGCCTTAATTAATCAGTAATCGCTAATCAATCAGTGCACATTGCTAAGAAGAAAAATATATTTATTTATCCTATCTTAAAACATATGTTGTAATTGTAAATATATTGTTTATATATTGATTATTGATCAATTTTTTTTTAAGGTTTCTGTCAAAAAAGTTAATGCAACTTTTAAAAAGTACTTGCTATGAAAGTTTCTGCTCGTCATTAGTTCAGGACATTAGTTGGGACGAACTAAAAATTGCTGGAAAGGTATTTATTTTAAAAAAATGTATCAAAAATATATTAACTATAACTATTGAGGATTGGCTATAAATTATAATTATTAATTATCTTTATGTATATTGTATATATATATATATAAATCAAACCATAAATTAAATATATACTATAGATAGGTAACGGCGTAACGCCAATGATATAATTTATCGTTCATTATTTTTATTTTTATTTGACTTACTATAGTAGGCAGTACCGCATGGCGGCAGATGGGCGAGTGTCAAGTAAGTAGATACCTACTTATTTCCCACCTCTTGCAAAAACATGCACTAGGTAGGTAATTAGTTAGTCGAATCCAAATTAAAATAACGAGCGATAAATGATTAACTCCAGTTATATAGACCTGCGTCCATGGAGTATAGAGCGATAAAATAGGAATACACCAGATATATAATTTTTATCTGAGATAATATTTGAAACATCTGACTCAATATATATGCGTAAACTGCAAATACATTTCAAAAAAAGGACATATACTTACGAGTTACGACTGACCCAACCCTTGGCCGCAGAAAACTGCAGAGTGGTAAAATAGGTAGGTATATCGTATATACACTCGCGATTTGATGGGTCTTACTTTTTTTAGCACATAGTTTTTAAAAATATTTTATTTATATGAACCAATAATTGACCGTTTTAGTAGAGTCGGGTAATACAAAATACTTTTATAAATTTAACAGTTGAATTTTTCGGAAGTATCAATAGATATATGTTGGGTTTGACGACAAACTCTAGGTGATAACCCATCTACGTTCACAAAAGCACAATCAAATTTAATTAAATTATAAATATTAGAGTTTTTTTGTTTTATTTATGAATACCTAATTGATATTCAACAACAATTATTCTTAAAATATATGAATAAACAATAGGATAAAGCCTAAGCTTATGAATTAAATTTTGTATTTTTAAATTATTAATGTATAGTAAATAATAAACCATAACGTTTTTACAGAATTTAAATATGGAAGATTTAGCTGATATTTTGAAGAAAAATATTAAATGAAGTAGTTTTGCCGTAAAATTTGTTTATGGAATAGATACATTAGTTACTATTAAAATATTTAAAAAACCAATTCCTTCACATATTTTATTGAACTTCATCCAGAACCGAAAGTGATTGAAACGTTTTAAATTAAAAATAACCATTAAATAAGGAGTTTTAATTTAATAGTTTTTAATACAAGCAATAAATTATGGTAAGACGTATTCAATAGCGTTACGGGAATAAAACTGAAGTTAATTTGGAAAAAAACAACTGTGAATAGAAATGAAAGGAGAGTAAAACTACAGAAGAGAAATTTGTTATATGTTATTTTTGAAATAATATAAAATTAATATAAGTTCCTAATACATTTTGAAATGTAAAACAATTAAAATTTCAATTAAATAGTTCTACAAAAAGATTTTAAATTTTAAACGAAATGATAAAAAGAATGTATGTAAGTACTTTCATACAATTCAATAAATAGTGTACCGACTCAAAATTCAAATGAAATATTTTTTGGCGGCCACGGCGCTTCATACGTTCAAAGATAAATTTGAAATTTTTATTTGGTGATAATAGTTATCTAGAAACTGATAGTCGGTATTCCGGTTGTTTCTTAGATAACCTGACAAATTAAAAAGTAAGGCTTAAAAAATAATCAATAATCATCATCATCATTGATATTAAAATAGTTAAATAATTTTAATTTATAATCTACCGACTACTTACTATTATAGGTTTATACATTATTGATTAGTAGTTCAGTTGTGTACCCACATTATACATTTTATTTTTTGTGAATAATATGTATAATATAATTTAAGCTCTACCTAAATAAAAAATATGGTTTCCAAACTTATATTTGCTGTCTTATTAACTTCATTTGTATTCACTGTCAATGGGTTATACGAAGACCAAGCTGGAAAATTTGACTGGTAAGTGAACTGTCTGTGATGTGGTGCTCGTCTACCAAACAAATCTGATCGTCCTAACCAAAGTGAAAAAATAACACACCGGAATGTTTGCACCGTATCGTTGATATATTTCATTATACCAGTGTGTTTTTTTTTTTTACACCAGTTTGGAGTATAACAATGTTTGTACAATAATAAAATCAGCGTTATTAGATTTGTTTACAATAATTGAATTCTTATCTAATATTCAATTTATTGTCGTCAAAATTATTTTTTCCTACTAGTTCTACACGCTACACAACAACCACTTGATATACATTTTACCCCACAATTCACAATTAATCAATTCTTTGACGTCTGACTGCATTTTTTACATTCTTTCCCACCTGCCAACCTATACATCCTATATATTTTCTTTAATTATTTGAATTGATTCGCTGTAAACATGTTCAGTCATTATCATTATTCAAATATTGAATGGTTTTCTATTATTTAATGCTTCATAATCTATTTAAATAAAATTGTAATTACTATTATGATTTTCAGGAAACAAAATTATGTTGGTGAAGTTAAATTTTCATCAATTGATGTTGATGTAACAACAAAAAGATTATATATCGCAACTGAGAAAAATGTTGTTGCTTCTTTAGCTATAGACACTGGTATGTAAAATATAAATTACTTGTAAATGTTTCTTAATGTGGTTAATTGCATTTAGGTGATATTATTTGGAGACAAATTTTGGAAAAAGGACCCGAAGGTAGTGTTGAACTAATACATCCAACCAAATCTAAAATCATTACAGTTAGTGGAGTTGATGTAATCAAAGTGAGAGGATGGGATGTCAAAGACGGATATTTACATTTTGAATGGAGTACAGAGACTAGTTATGTCTTGTACTTTTTTGTTTTTAATGGACTCCTTCATAATGTGTATTATTCAAACAATTTAATAGCTGTTGACACCTACCATTTAGAAACCGGTGTCAAAGGAAAAGCTACCTATACTTTCCCACCACATTGGTTTAGTGGATCTGATCAGTAATATTAAAAATGTATATTTTATATATTTTTACTTCTGATTATATTTTAAATGTTTTTAGTTGTGCATTATCCTCTGGAAGTTTAGCTTGTCTTGATGTAGCTGGAAAATTAAATATTGGATCATTAATAAAATCTAATACCGATCGTTTAAGTCTTGATATGATTGGAGATAAAATTGAGGCCATCCCTGGAAGCCCAATACCTGCATTTATTGTTACAAATAAAAATGTAGAAAAATTAGTTTATGTCAAAGAAAATAAAATTCTTGTACGATCTTTAACAACAAGATCATCATCATTTATATATTCATATATGGCTGACAGGCATATTTTATTACAAATTTCTTCACCTATGCAAGTATGTATTACATTATTTATACAATTTGTTATAATTTTATATGATTTACAGCCAAGTTAAACATTTTTGTTTTTATAGGATTGTAGTTATCAATATACATTTTTACTTTTGTTAAATCAATAACTATTGTTAACTATGTTTTTTAGGACACCATCATAACAGAAGGATCGATATTAGAGGATTCTACTGTTATTGAAAGTTTGTCATCAAAGGAGTCTAAGAGTTCATTCAAAATTTCTAATCCAAGAATATCTTCTGCATTTTGTGGACGTAGTAAAGCAAATACTGTTAACTGTGTTGCCTTAGTTTCAACACAAGATCAATCATTAATGCTTCTTAAAATGCCAGGTAAATTAATAAATAATAATTAATTGTTTTATAATTGTCAAGTACCTAATACTTATATCCTATAACATAATAATGGTTCACCTTATCATTAAAATATGAAGCGATTTCTTTGGGCATCTATTTCTGAAGTTCTATTGGACCAATTTTTATTATTTTTTTCAAATTCAAGTTCCAGTGTGCAGATGAGGCAACTAATGAAAAAAATCTGAGAATGTATCAATTAAATAATTTTTGGAAATATTTAGTTTTCTGTGTAATTCTGTAGTTACGTGAGTTACTTGCTGTGCGAACACACACACCCTTACACCCCCCCCCCCCACTTCTATGCCTACAGCAGTTCTGCTGCGTTTTCGTTGTTGTCTGCCACATTTTCTAATAAAAACACTATTTTTGATATCGTAATTTGGTTCGGCAAATACCCACTAATAAATCATGACACCGACGTATATTAAATTGAAATAAAACCATTGTTATTATCAAGTGATATAATGAAATACGTATTTGGAGATATTATTTTTAATTCAGAAAATCTATCTATTTTTTCACAATTAGCAATTCTTGGACCTAAAAATGAACCTTGTGATGAAATAAATAATGCAATTATAGTGCATCTAGAGTAGAATTATTAAAATTCCACAAGCATAGAGAAGAACTTTATCTGTGTCTTAGTGTTTATTATTTGAATAACATAAATACATTTAAAATTATCAGTTTGAGATTTTAAGGTTTTTGTATTTTATATTTAATTATTAAAAATGATTGTTTATGCTACCAAAAAAATGAAAACACTACAACACATATAAAGTTCTTCCCTATGCATTGTAGAGTTTTGGTAACTCTACTATAAAAATAAAGGGAATAAAGTTTTCCCCCACAAAACAGTTTTTCTTATGTTGTGCATTTGTAAGACCGAGAGAACACATGTGGGTGAGATGTCCTCTTATTAATCATTTACTATGCACAACCTGTAGGACTTAAACGTAAACACCTATAATGCTAAACTCTTTAAAACTTGTCTGTTTGCAATCCTCTTAATAATTTTTTATTAAAATACATAATTATATTGATATAATTATTTTTTTTTCATCTTGTGTAATATATGTTATAAAATTAAATCTCTTATATTTTATTCATGGTGATAACATTTCTGAAATTAAGGTTTTATATCATAAAAATTATAAAGAATAATAACATCTCATTTTCAGAATATTTTTAAGAAAGTTTATAAATAAATACAAATTTTAAATATTTAAAAACTCATCACTTTCTTAAAAATGAAAATATTAAAATAATCTTCCAAAAAAAAGCTGATTATTCTTATAATTGGTATGTAACTAATTAGTATAAACTATAAAAGGTGATACCTTAGTTTTAATAATGTTATCATTGACTATATGTTTTATTTTATTATAAAGTTATTTAAATAAGCATAATAATATAGAATGTTTACATAAATTAGGTTCAATAAAATGGCACAGAGAAGAATCTTTAACGAATATTATAAACGTAGAGTTTGTGGATTTACCAGTTTCTGATATTGAAGCAGCAATTGAAAAAGAATTTGGAAACAAAGAATGTAAGTATTTTAAACTCAGCCTATATAATATAAAGTAATAATGAAAACTAATATACAAGTTATGTTTAAACATATTTATAAATGTTTGTGCTCAAGCATTTTTGGATCACAGTGTATCAAGTGAGTGATGATGAGTGATATAAAGGTTTATTTGTAGTGTTGTATAAGTTTGAATTGTTGTGTTCAAATATAATTGTTTTATTTTTTTATTTTTTTTGTAGTTATTGATATTTGTTTACATTTATTCTGCATAAATACATCATTATTTTTTGCGAAAAAATAATATTTATTATTTTATTTTATGTAGCTGGCGCTTTTAGTATGTTTGTTCGACGTTTGTTCAGTCAGTTACAACAATTACGCACTTTATTTGCAACTGTTCTTGGAATTATTGAATCACCTTCTGAAACGACTGGAACCAAAAGTAATCTAGTTCGGGATCAGTTTGGTTTACATAAAATTATTGTCGCTGTTACTAGTGCAGGAAAGGTAATGAAGTTAAGATAAACATCCAAATGTATAATAATAATTACTAAATGATTATTTTTCCTTACGTATTAGATATTTGGAATTGACAATTTAAATGGTGAAATTCTATGGTCTGTTCTGTTGTGTGGTGTTGGAACATTTTATGAAAACAGGGTTAATGGATTGCCATCAGCTCCTATGCATTTACAAAGAAACTCAAAGCATTTATCATATTCACCAATGTGTACACTATTATTGAAAAGCGAAGTAATTTTTATTTTATTTTTATTTAACATAAAATAATTTTCAATTTTACTATTTATTTAGGATTCAGAAAATACAGTATTATTTACATTTAACCCAATTAATGGTGAATCCAAAAGTATGTAATTCAAATGTTTCATTATTCAGTCTTCCCTAAAATTATAATTTTAATAACTTGTTACTTGTTTTTGATTTATTCAGATGGTGTTACACAACTTCCATACAGAGTTGTACAAGCTGTTCCTCTTCCAGTTTTGAATATTGAAATGGTCCGTAGTCTAATATTGTTTGATAGTTCCAATTTACCCCATCTTTATCCTGCTGATACACCATTATCCTCAAAACCACCTCCGTTGTATATATACATTGCTAATCCTACTAATGGATTATTGCAAGGATTCACTGTTGATGTACCAATCTCAGGAAAGGTTAGTCATTTCAGTAATACTTTTACTTACATTAAAATTATTTGTGTACATTCATTCTTAGGAGCTTTCTGCTAAAGAAGTTTGGAAAACACATTTCAACAAACCTACTCAAATAATAGCAATTGGCTCACGAGATGCTATGGAACATGTACATTCTCAGGGTAGAGTTCTGAGTGACAGAAGTGTTTTATACAAATATATTAATCCCAACATGGTGGCTATTTTGACGTTGGCTCCAGATACAACTCATAAAAGTATGTTAAAATTGTAAAAATTGATATTGTCTACAACAACTTAACTATTGTTTTTAGGTGTTTTGACGTTGCATTTGTTGGATGCAGTCAGCGGTATAATTATTTACTCAGTTGTTCATAAACGAGCTTCTCATCCTATACATTTAGTTCACTCTGAAAATTGGCTATTATGTTCCTATTACAATGATAAAACTAGACGTACTGAAATAGCATCTTATGAGCTGTATGATGGAAATCAAATTTCAAACTCTTCAGGTATCATAAAATATTTTTTTATATTAAAATTAAACTGTAGCTTTAATTATCTTATTCAATATTATGTGTATATTTAGATTTTTCTTCCGTTGGAGGAAGTTTAATCCCCCCAATTGTAGAAAAGCAAGCTTACATACTTCCTGGATTTTTACAAGCCATGAAACCAACCATCACTGAAAAAGGAATTACTAGCAAACATATATTAAGTGAGTTATATTGCTTTCACTTTTGCTATTGATTATAGATCTTAGAATTTATAGTATAGTCTATGTTAAATTAATGACCATGATGATATTTTTAGTGGCTACTACAACTGGTCATTTATTAGAAGTACCTTGGGCATTTTTAGACCCTCGTAGACCATTAGGTGAACCCAAAGAAGAAGGAGCGATACCATACATCCCTGAACTTCCAATGCCATCTGAATCTATGATCAATTATAACAAAAGCCTTATGCGAGTTGATGGTATATACACTACACCCAGCAGTCTAGAATCTACATGCTTAGTTTTTGTTTATGGATTAGGTAATTTTATTCTTGTTATTGTCTTATGATAAAAATTACAGTTCATTTAAATATTTTTAATTTATTTTTTAGATCTATTTTATACAAGAGTGGCTCCTTCTAAAACGTTTGATGTACTGAAAGAAGATTTTGATTATTTAGTAATAATTATTGTTACCACAATTCTTTTAATAAGTGCTTATGTAACAAAAAACCTTGCCTCGCAAAAAGCATTAAAACAAGCATGGAAATAAATCAACATAAAAAAATAACCACTTAATGGTTAGTTGAATCATAAATCTTGATAATATCAAAAAGATTAATTATAATTTTTCATAATGTTAAGGGTTTTTGTTTATATATTTGTTTTTTTCTGTAAGAACTTAATATATTTTATATTTGTGTAATAATAATGTTCAATAATAATTAATTAAATTGTGGATTTCAAATAAATTAATGGATTATATGATTTTTGTGAAATTTTTAAAAACGACTTCCAAAATATTATTAATTTTTGTATGTATTCCCCTTGATTATATTGAATGGGTTTATGATGTACCAAAACCATTTTTTAAACATATTTAACTCAATATTAGTTGTATAAAAAAAGAAATTAAAAATATAAGAGTAAATAGGTAATTTTCCTTTCTTTTATAATACAGTCAAGTCGTTATAACTCAAACCTCAATAACTTGAAAAACTAGACAACTCAATTTTTTTTTTATTTCCTTAGAAATTCTCATAACACTCAATGTATTATAAGTCTTGTTAACTTGAATATTTGATTATTTTTCAACAAAATTGTGTAACATTATTATGATGTTAATTCAATAATATATACCTAATATTATTATTTTTGTTAGAAAAAGACAAGTTTTATTATGCATAATGAACTATTAAGTACTTACTCGGTTTTCCTTTATGTTAGCTCTTTTAGGGCCCATTTTACAATCATAGTTTAAACCTCAGTTACGCTTAACCCACTGATTTCACTGATCGAATTCTACAGTTTAACTATTGTAACATGGCCCTTTAGAGGTTTCAATTGATATTTTTGTATAACACAAACTTAAAAGTTTTTAACTCTACCACGAGAAGTCATTATAGTTATTATAATAATACAAAAATATACACAATTTAAATACTATGAATTAGAGTTATAGAGTAAAAATTAGCATAATAAATTAATGATAATAATATTTTAATATATGGCCTTATTGTTCTGACCCTATGTATTTGTTTCAGTAAATGAACCACAATTCATTATCATTTTACACCCAATGTGTACTTAGGAATTTAACATTACGTTCAATGCGATAAAGATTTTCAGCAAATATTATTTTTATTAATATATTAATGTGTATGGCGCCGGTACCAAAAAAAAAGAGAAAAAAATTATGATTTCATAGACACCATAAATACAAAAATCATAAATTTCAAATTGTGGCCCTGTTGTACTGATAGTGCGATATGTACATACATATGTGTTAAATTTGATTTCGATGATTATTATAATATTGCATACAAAAGACGTTTCTGAGCCAAGATGGTCTGCAGTCAGCCTATATTAATAGCTACATTTCATTTTATGATATAGGTATCTATTTATATTGCTGTAATTTATTCAAAGCTGAGCAAGTTAGTCACTTTTTTCAACTAGTTTAAGTTAAGTTACTTTAATAACGAAGTAACTTAGTTAGAATAAAAGTTAGTTTCTGAAATTCACCAAATTTCTAACTTAGTTAGAAATTAGTTTGATGAAAATAGTAACTTAAGTTAGAGTAGAAGTTAGTTTTTTAATAACTTTTTGAAACAAGTTTAGTTTAAAATTGTTTACAAAAAAATTTAATTATTTATAGTAAAATTATTTAAAATAGCTGCAATAATTAAAATATATACTGTGTATTTAAAATTGACATTAAAACAATATATTGTCTTCGATGAGTTTACTTATCTAAAAAAGTTATGCACAAAAATCAATTAAATAAATTAAATTTATTGTATAATATGTAGTAAATTTTAGATTCTGAGCGGAGCGATGAATATATTGATTTTATAATGATGTATGTTTTTTTTTTTTGTACCTGTCATCTCAGTTTGGGGCAGTCCAACTGCTTTGAATTTTTGCAATAGTATCTTGTTCGATGCGAAAGTGAATCTAGTTGGTGCATTCAGGAGGTCATTTTTTAAAATTTTCATTAGTTTTCAAAAGCGCCGGGAAAAACAAAATAAAAATTAAGGAAAAACGGGAATTTTTCCGTAAAATCGGTTTTTGACAAAATTAATTTTGGTTTTTGGTGTAACTCTAAACCAAATAACCGTAGATACATGACATTTTGACTGGATGTTTATATTGACATTTTCGATACACGATAAAATTTTCAAAATATTTTGATTTGTATGGAACTGTTTACGGACATATTCAGTTTCCAATATTGGTATATTTTTTTTCCATAAATTTCAATAACATTTTATTTGTTGAGTAAAAAAGGTTGAAAACTTAATATATTGTTACAATGAAAGTTGAAAAATATTAAAAACCCATAGTCACAATTTTTTAACTCACAAGACTAGGATTTTAAGTCGTGTCTTAGACTATGAAAAGTGGATATAACTGCTTACTGTGAACTAAGTTAATAGGTAGGTATATCTCAGTTCATCCTACATAGGCTCATAACTACTTTTTAAGTAAATAAAAGCTACATGCAAATGCGTTAAATTTCGAGCTGTAATAATAATGTAGTAAACTAATTCGTCACCAGATAGCGTAGGGACTGATTGAAGTAGTAATGCGTAACATTGTCTGACCGGCTGATAAGGCTCTGTCTCCAGTCCTGTATAATATCTTAGTCCTTAGATCACATATTTGTATAATGTGAGTATGATCTAAGATCTTATAGTTAACCTTAATATAGCGAATAGTGATTTGTTCGTTTCAATTTGCCTTCCGGAAAGGACTTCCGAGTTGGACGTGAAAATTTTTGGATAATGCCGCCACCGCGATTAGTTATGAGCGTATGTCTCCGTATGAGTGTTGGACAGGTACGTCATTTCCACCGAGTTTCCATTTCAAAACGGTTGGTTTTACTTGCCCCTGATAAATTCAGGCACACCAGACCTACAGATCTTAGGAACGTCTTGTCGGCCACAAATCTCACATTTGTTCGACACAGCAGTGGCGATAGCCGTGAACAGCCTGAACTACTCTCAACGGTCAACCCCGAACCCGTGGATCTGACCGAAGATGTTATACCTGATGCACCAGAAGTGCCTATTGAAGCGGCTGTCGAACAAGTCACAATAGCCTTGGTATAATTTTTTTATTTAATAATCATATTACGAAAGAACTGCTATAATAACAATATCAATTTTGACATCCCTACAGAATGCATTGGGTGAACAGACACTACAAAGTGCAGGTCTTGGTTCTTTCACTCCTGTAGGCTTATTACAAAATGCTTTAGAATTTATGCATGTCTCTTGTGGTTTACCCTGGTGGGGTGCCATCATAGCAGGTGAGCAAACATTATTGTATGTATATATTTTTAAAGATTTGAATGTAGACAAAAATTTGTCATTACTAACTTAAGATCTTAGTCTTAATATTATTTTAATTGAACAATTTATTTCTAAATAACAAGTACTTATTAAATCAAATGAACATCTAGTAATGAAAACAATTGGAAAAATATTTGATTTATACCTACATCAATATTTTCTTTAAAAAAACTCAAATAAAAGTTGTTTAAAGTTTAATTTGGAAACTTTTAAAGTTAACCAAAAGTGTGTTCATTATTTAAAAAGGACTCGTTATACTTAGTTCATAATAGTATTTATTTTTATCAGTTTGTAACATTTATTAGAATAGTTGAAACTCATAATGTCCCATACATTGTTACTTACAAATAATATGATAATATAAAATGTATTTCTTCTTTCAGGTACTACCATATTGCGTTTATTGGTTTTTCCTTTGGTAGTTACGTCTCAACGCCATACTGCAAGAATGAATAATAACATGCCTCAGATTCAAGCATACCAAGAAAAAATGACAGAAGCTCGATTACATGGAAATCCTTATGAAAGTAAATTGCTTATTTATTTTTGTTACTGATACTGGTGTAGAGATTTCTTTCAAGTTGCTGATATAATTAATGCACTTGTCACTTATTTAAATTGAAACTTATAATTGTTTACCCATTTTACTTGGTTTTAAAAAATGCGTGTATTAACTTCTTACCTGTCAAAACTTTATTGTTTGTCATTTGAAATAGAATATTGTCTGAACAGTGCACTTTCCTTATTAATAGTCAACTTATAATTTTAATTTTAATGAATGTTAATCGTGAATGGGAGAACTATTATACTGATAGTTTTATTGAGAATGTCAATATTAATTACATACGACATAAGACATAACATATTGTTAAATTTTGAATGAAATTAAGAAACTTGCAGTTATAATTTACTTTTACCAAATAACACATTTTACTACATTTGATTTATTTTTTTTTACTTTACTTATTAAAATACAATAAGTTATAAATATGTGTATAATAGTACAAGTATAAGTTATTAAGACTTAGCATAATAGGATATTTGCTTGTATATATAGAAATAACATTTTTAATTTTATTTGGCTTATATTTTGAGACATTTTTGAATTTTGCCCTTTTCCCTAAAGTTTACCTATAGGTTAGGTATCCGACATGCAGACAGTAATATTATATAATATGGACTCCTAGTCATATTTTTATGAGATAAAAATTAATTTAAGATATTATCAAACAACTTTATTATCACAGATAATAAAATTACTATTAAATAGGTATTCTATAATTAGTTTGGTACACATTTCACAACCAGCTAAAGTATTGTTTTAAATTAGCATTTAGTCTTCTACTTAAAACTGCTTGTGTCCAGTATTTTTTAATTAATTATGTACTATGTTATAACTTTCAGTTTCTTCTTTTAGAATGGTTTTTTCTGTACAATGATTATTGTACAAATTGGTGTTGGTAAGTTATTTTCTTGATTTCTGGATGGAGGAAGGACCTACAATTGTAACAATTTTATAATTGCATTTATGCCAATAATAGTGAAAATAATAGACTATTTTATCTAATAATTTATGAAAATATTATATAATGATGCAATTGGTATTTAAATTAATTTTATTTTTAGTGGCAAGAGCTTCACAAGAACTTATGTTATTTATGAAAACGAATCAAGTAAACCCATTGAAGGGTATGATACTCCCAGCTATTCAAGTAATTTATATCATATCCTAAAAAATGGTCTTTAAATAATAATATACATTTTTTTGTAGTTTCCTATATTTTTAAGTATGTTTTTGGGGTTACGAGGTATGGCAATGTTACCTTTAGAAAGTTTCAAGTATGGTGGTCTTTGGTGGTTCTCAGATATCACGTTACCTGACCAATATTTCATATTGCCTATTGTTACTGTTATTACTCTTGGCGTGACATTAGAGGTATTGTATGTGACTACAAAAATTATATAATTTATAATGATTCGTACTTTTTTTTTCAATTTTAGCTTGGAGCAGATATTGGTAAACTTGCTTCCTCTGGTGTAGGGTTTGGAAAATACCTCAAATATGGAGTTCGTGTATTACCTCTTGTTGTGTTTCCTTTTATTGTGAATTTCCCATGTGTGAGTATTAATTTAAAAAAAATATTTTTATTTTTATTTACTTAAAGCAAAATTAATATAAAGGATTGTGATCTATATTTTTTTTTATTAATTTAAAGATATACTGTTTGTTTTTATTATTTAATTAAAATAATCTCGTAACATTTTATATTGTATTGCTAACACCGGATTAAAATCAAGAAATAGATGTTAAAATGCTTTACATATTGAATAGTTTTAAGAAAAACAAATTCAGTGTAATTTATCAATTTATCACTATTACTTTTATCGTTTTTAGGCAGTATGTTTATACTGGGCGTCTACCAACTTTATTTCACTAGGCCAAGTTCTATTTTTGAAAATACCAAGTGTAAGGAATTATTTTAATATAGAAGAAAAGAGGAATATAGAAAAACCAAAGTCAAAAAAGAAAGGAGTCATAGGAGAGTTTAAAGAGTGTAAGAAATTTTGCTTAGTTTTCTTAAACACATAACATTCTTAAAATAATCTTATGCACTTTTTTTTATAGCGTGGAAAAATATGCAAGTCGTAAAAGAAATTGAAGAAAGGGAACGTTTAGATCATATGAAATTTACACAAGCCGGTCGAGCAGCACCAGTTAAGACGTTTAAATATAATCCAAAAATTGTTGGAGGCATCAAAAAGGATAATTAATACAAATGTTTGTAGTATAGTTAATGTTTGTTTTTTTTATATATTATACTATTTAATATATAAAATATATTTATTATAACTATGTTTATGTATATATATACACGTTTTTATTTTTTAGAACAAGGGTATATTTTAAGATTTATTAGTGATTAATGAATAGTGACCTATGCATTTGTTTAAGACTGAATCATGGTTAAGGTTGGCACAGGTTGGGGGATTTAGGTCCCAAACTTAAATACCCCCCCCCCCCTCCCTTAATTCTTAAACAATATTTGCTCCTTTGCTGTTGAACCATGTGTATTATTCAAAGTTACAACCACTCTTTCCTTGCTATATAATTGCTTATTTATGGTGTGTTAGGATGCATGATGTACCGGGTGTTATGGTAAGATATGTTTTAAAATATACAGCAGCGGACACCCTAAAAGTCAAACTTTGATAGACAATTCTAATAATGTAGCCAGTGTAATGAGGAATATTTGGTGTGAATAATACCTTTACTGTATTGTTGCTATATTAAACCTAAAACATAAAAATATATTTTCAATAATCAAGTATATTTTAATGTTATTAGATATCCAAAGCTGGGCAAATAAGTCACTTTTTTCAACTAGTTAAAGTTGAGTTACTTTAATGTAAAAAGTAACTCATTTAGAATACAAGTTAGTTTCTGAAATTTACCAAGTTTGTAACTTAATTAGATAGAAGTTAGTTTGGTAAAAATAGTAACTTAAGTTAGAGTAGAAGTTAGAAGTTTATTTGTTTTTTTTTTGTTCAGAATATACATTTAAAAAACCATTTTGTCAAAAGTAATGTATTACATAAACTAATTAAGTAGATAGTTAGGTAACTAACAATAATTATTGGTGATAAATGAAAAATTAAATTGAACGACTGTCAACTGATAATTTGATCAAATATAGCAAATAAGTAGGTAATAATCTTAATTTCTTGGAATATCAGACATTACAATATAGAACGTTTAACAGAATAAGAAATTGAAAAATTCAATAAATTAAAAGATAACTAGTTACTTATTATTTTTAATGAGTTAGATTAGATTATTTTACACATTTAATTCAACTAGTTAAGTTAGAAAATTACTAAAAAAGTAACTTTCTAACTTAACTTTAACTTTCTAAGTAGTTATTGCCCGCTTTGAATTTATTTTACTATTTGTATGACTGTAGGTTAAAATAAGTTTTGCTCAAAGCATTGCTTTGGAAATGTTATTGTTTGTATTAAATATATTATGATAACAGTTTAGAATCCACCCAAACAATATAACAATAGTCGTACAACAAAATAATTAAAATCTTTATTTGACGGTATGTCATGACTCATGTGTGAATTAACAATGTTAATAGTTAGATTAAAATGGAAAGTTTTGAAAATGTTAGGGTTAACTAAACGATTGCATAATCATATTCACTGTCATTGGTATTGAAGCTGTAAACAGATTAAAAATAAATCTTATACCTAGGTCATAATAAGGGTACATATCTAATAAGGACGAGGTAACAAAAAATTAAATTTATTCATGCGTTTAAAACAATAGCACTTGTAAAGACAACATGTCTCTACCCTTTTTGCCTTATGCTGTGTTGAACAAGTACCTCGGTAAGTTAGAGCGTTTTGTCACAAGTTTATATTATAATTTATAATGCATATTGTACTCTGGCAAGTACCTTCACAATCGAACCCGTCCTTGACACAACAAATAACAATGAATCGGTAGCGCATTGAAGGGGTACACTCTACCCCACGATTTAAGATATACAGGTTACTCAACGAAACTTATTTTTTGGTGCGCTTAAAATTAACGATCTTGTCATAGCAAGAATAACAGTTAGCACTATTGCATCATGGTGATTACTCTTTGTACTACAAAATATGTCATTATCAACAATTAACAATATCAAATTATCAACAGACATTAGTAAATATATTATTTTTATAGATAAATTATTTAGTTATGAACATGGCTTATTTAGCCATGGTTATGAAGTATGAATAAGTAATAACGAATTAACGAATGACCAATGACCATAAAAACCATTTACTATTTATTATTTAACAAGAAACAAGCTTTGATAATTTCTTCTTTGTCCTATTTAATTTTTTGGTCTTTTGGTTTTCCATGTAAGTGTATTGTCTCATACGCATACAGATGTAGGAAGTGAATATTTCCACCATCATATCGGTCTTATGATGTCCACATGGAAATTTCAAATTTGTTGAGGCTAAAAGAAATTCATTGTATGTATTTTCAAATACATCAGGAGAACTGCAATGTTTCTGAAAACTAGTCTCTAGCACTTGTAAAATATTATACATATTTCCATTTGGGTGTGTAAGAAACCCTCTAGTTTTCATTTCAACAAGTTCAGATTTATTAGTATTTATTTCTGAATTATTATTTTTTAATCCACTGATACATAACGGGTGTGAAGTTAGGGTACCAACTACCAAGGCTTTAGGCTAGGGTACCAAAAACAAGTGATAAGAAATCTTGTATGCACGGTTGCATTTTATTAGAATTCAAGGCGCAAAAGTGCATAACCTTTATATTGCCGTAAACCACAAGATGGCGCCGTTAAATTAACCATTAGCATTAAGTAATCGGCTATAACTATTTACGTGTACACGGCTCTATATTGATAAAAATATTGATAACATAAGAATATATGAGATAGCTAATATGTTACCAATCCTAACCGATCTAACCCGTCTAACACAATATGGGAAACATTTCATAGCGAACGGATCCGGTCAATAAATATTAAATGCACGTACACGCATAGACAAGAATTGTAATATATTATATTATATTATAATATATTATATTATATTGCGTACACGTGAACGTATCGAGAGGAAAACCGCCTTCACAAATCACAGCTAACCGTGAAACGTAATAATTTATAATTCGTTCACTTCTTTTTTTTCCGTAACTATTTTAAATTTTAACCACTATCATTAATCTATGGTGAACACACGCTCTTCACGGTGAGCTGTGAAGGCGCCTTTAAACGCGAAAATACACCTATTGTATGATATTTGGTCCTCGGTGTAAATTTATGATAAAAGTTTTTAACTTCACCCGGGTTAAGATTAATCTATCTTTTTATCGGTTTTTTTTTTTTGATTCAGTCGAAATATATAATAAGTACAAATTACAAACATAATTACAATGATTAATTTTATGATTTTCTCCTTCTTGATTCTGTATACCTTTTTTGCAAATCACGGAAAAATAGCCCAGTTAAGCATAAGTCTTATTCAGACATATATTTATTTATTTTTGAAAATTTCATTGAATAAATAGGTAAAAAAAAAAAAAGGAGTTTCTTTTTAATTAATTATCCTTATAAATAATTGCCTATATTGGCCCCTTTTATACAATTTCACAATTAATTATAATTTTCATTATAATACATTACATTTTGTTATAGGTTTATAGTAATTACTAATTAAGATTTATATTTATATTTCTTGGGATTTTTCCGTGTGCTTTTTTTTCTTGTAATGTTTATTTTTTTTCTCGGATTTTTTCCACCTATCAATTTTGATGTAATCACAAGACACTGAAGACAGATGACAAATACTTAAAAGCCGACTTAAATAAGACGTAATAGGTAGGTACCTAGTATAGATTAATAATAAATTAAATTTTTATTAACACTATAAATATTATAATTATTTTTAATCCGAAAAAGTATATAATATATTCGTTAATTTGTTGATATCATGTCAATATATATCATGACTCATAAAGTCATAACCGTCTGGGACCACAGTTTACCTATATAATTGTGCCACTGATTGACTGATTATTACCACCTATATAATAAAGCTATTCAGCTATTGGCTATAATATATAATAGTAATAATATATTAATATGTAGTGTACATTCGACGTTCGTAAAGCGCAAGCGATGACGTGTTGTGCAACTGTGCAAGCATGACAAAAAAGATCATAACGATCTATTTTGTCGTGTGTGCAGGGCAAGCAACGAATAGTAATATACCTATTAAATGTATTATAATATTATTATGTATTGTGATCGTTCACTGCGGACGACGGTCGACGCGGCACGTATGTGATTATGGACGTCAGTCGACACACGTGTACGAGAAATCGGAAACCCGTTTTCCGGGTGGGTACCTATTTTAAGATCACAGGGTCACTTCGGTGTAGTCATTTTCATATTCGTGTCAATACGAATCCGACGAGGTACAAGGTCGCGAGGGAGTATATTAAAACGTGTATAATATACGTACCTATATACACGCCACTATACCAATACATATCTGCACCGTCCTGGTGTGACCTGCAGCACTTCACCCTTCGAAACATATTATAATATTTTATTATTCCTCGTGAAAACGTATAAATACTAAATAACCTAACCTTTTTTTCTTCAGTTTTTAACCGACGATGCCGCGGGATCTGCTTTCGCATTCTTCCGCGGCGCCGCCATTACCTAACCTAACACTGCAGTCGGTAAAAACTTTATAAGTAATAACAAAATTATACAAAATTGAAAATTATAGTCTTATTATATATTATAATAATATTATACATAACTTGTATACCGAACGTGCAATTTCGCAAACTAGATCCAAAATATCGTGGTATACATATATATTTTGTGAACCTTTTACCAGTTATACTCACCGGTCGCCGAGATATTATTTAAACACACGATTCAGCAATTTATTGTATGTTGTGTACAAAATGACTGTAGGTACTATTAGAACTTAATACTAGTTTTGAAAAGATATTTATAACTTATGTTCGAGGTTTGTTTTACGGACAAATGCACTGATTGCAACGGTGTTCCTTATCATTGAAGGCTTGGTGAAGTGTGGTATAGGGTTGTTGAGGATCTTGTGGGCTTCGGCGTGTTTTAGGCAATAAATAATCACAATAATATTATGATGCCTAGAAGGACACGCAGGCAGTGGCGTACCCAGGGGGTTCCCTTATGGACTTAAGGTGGCTTAAGCCCCCGCCCCCAATTTGTCATGTTATTGTATAAATCTTATATAGTAAAAGGCAAAGTACAAACCATGATATTTTTAAAAATGGTTTTGATGAAACATTTTGCCTAGTATTAATTATTTATTCAGCCCCCCCCTCATGATAAAATCCTGGGTATGTCACTGCACACAGGCTATACAGGATACGTGGCCGTTAAATAAGGGTAGAGTCGTATTAAGTTTTGATCTCAGTGTCTGAAATGCTTACTAACTATTCGGGAGAGTTTACTATCCATTGGCTATTATCTATATATTGCTTATTGCTGTATTTTTAACTTTGGTAATTGCTTAATACCAAGAGTACTCAGACTTACGCAGCTAGACTCTAAATCAGAATCAACGACATTTCGGTCTCCGACAAAAAAATAGTTAACGAATACGTTTCTAGTTTCTATTGACTGTTTCCATCCACAGAAAAATATTAACATGGTATAGGTATTTGGTCCTCAATGTAAATTTATGATAAGAGTTTTTACTTTTTAATCTCGGGTTTTTAATCGTTATTTTTATTAATTTCTATGAGGTAAAATTCTAAAAGTCCGAAAATATTATAAATTAATTTAATACTATAGTTCAGTTCATTGTTCCTTGGTAGTCAAATTGAGTAATTTATAATTCTTTTTTTTTATTATATACAAATTATTATCATGATAATTAGTAATTACAATTTACAGATGGATAGAAATATAGAATTTAGTTAAAAATAATAACGTTTACCTCCAAATCGAATAGTATAAATACTGTTTTTGTCATACGCCCATACTTGTTAAAATATATATGGACTTAATCTCTATATAGATTTTAATGTCTTATACATTATAGTAAACTTAACCATGGCTCTAAATACTTCGTACAGTAAGCGGGACTTAAACTTAACTGTCTAAGGGCCGCTCTTAAAACATCGGGTTAAAGTTAACGGGCACTTAACCGGTGGAATTCTGCCGGTAATTAAATCTATTATCAGTGGGTTAGCGTTAATCAGACATTGTAAGAAAGGCCGGCCCTTAGGGATCCGAATATAGGTACGCCAAGGACGTCGCATACGGCACACCCGATGGCCGATGTAGTGTGGCGTGTGTTATGTCCGTGGCTTACACTGCACATGACATGCTATTATATTATTGTATAATATTAATATTAAACTATATGGTATTATGATTATTGGATTCGGGATTATATAATACTATAGCTGACACGGTCATGCTTTGCAATTGCTATAGGTTTTTGTAATTGTTCAACTCATTTTGGGTGTAACACGCTGTGGAAACAATGTATTTTAAATGTAAACGATATTATACATTTTAATTTGATTATGCGAGCAGTATATTATTATCAAGTGGGCACTAGGCAATCTACCTACCACAGATTGTGGACATTAAAAAAACCAAATATTCGTATCTATATAGATAAAGAAGAAAAATAAAAAAACGGGCAAGGGTGTGTCGTTCTGCTGTACAATAGGTTACAAGTGGGTCACTGTAATGGATGGTGTTAATTTTGAATTCAAAGAAATATAAAATATCGTATAAAAAAAACGATTCTGAGCGAAGACGGCGGTCAGTCAACCTATTATACCTATTATACCTAGTATTAATATTACTAAGTATATTTGATGATATTATTGTAAATAAAGTATTTGATAATAGGTATATAACCTATTTACGCGGAACCTTGTTTTAGAATTTTAATCCTTAGCTATAAAAGTTGAACACTTTTAACTACTAAACATTTTTAAATTTGATACATTTTGTCAACATTTTAACTTATGTATGTATGCTTATACAAAAAAATGTGACCTTGTATTTTTAATATTTTTTAACTGCTATAGAAACAATATATAAGAAGCCTTGTATTAAATTTTCAATCTTTTCTACCTTACGAATAAAATTTTTTTATTGAATTTTTAGAAATCTACATTTGTTTTCTAAAACAGAGTTCCACCAAAAACCATAATCGGTTTTGTCGAAAATCGATTAATCCTGTTTTTCCCGGTTTTAAATTTTGACCTTCCCAATGCACCAACAAGATTCACTTTCCCATCAAACAAGATACTTAAGTTGAAAATTTAAGCATTATTTCAACTACTTATTGTGTGCACAGACAGAAAATAAAAAAAAACTCATTATTTCAAAATCAATACATTCATCGCTTCACTCAGAATCCAAAAACTATGTAAAACAATAATAATAATTATTAAAGTCAATAAAAACCATTTATAAGCAACAATTTAAAAAAAACAATATAAAATAATGCAAAAAATTTATCCACCCATGTTTGAATCCGTGTTTTATAACCTCCCCTGTTTGGACCTCTAATTTTTTTTCTCGACAAAATGTATCCTATATCTCTTTCCCCGAGATCTAATCTATATAATATCTCTGTACCAAGTTTCATCACAATTAGATTAACAGTTTAGAAATGCATAAAGGACTTAAGGACATACATACATACATTGTTTATCTCTTATGTATATTATATATATAGATTGAGAATTCTCAACTTTTGTGAATAAACCATGGTAATAATGTCGTTTAACTGTTTGCAACGACCTTCCTCAGTCTTCTCAGCCTTGCTTTTTACGTCATTCAGTTTGCACTACAAACAATATGATGTATTGTACTCCAATCTGGCATCTTGACTTGGTGCTAGAAATTAACAAGTATCATTGTATCAACACGGCCACAATACATTAGGTATCTACAAATCCGATACCCATACATATAGCAGACAAATGACGATGCAATTGTTATTTAAGTACCTACCAAACCATTATAGTTATCGAATTATTTCTGAGCTAATATAAACAATTATTCAAAAGCGCAGAGCAACAAAATTAAGAAATTAATATTATGTCCGAACTCGTGAGGACAGAGTACAATATTTAAAAAAACTGCAGAATAAGGTTCAATACTTCTAAAAAATAAGTAGAATTCAGGTTTTATACGTGTATGATTTAACATTAAAACAAGTCCGGAACACCAGCTTGGTACGTGGTTGCACCGTATAGTCATATAGATATGTAGGCATATTAAAGGCATATCGCATAAGGCATTAAGGTATGCAGTATTGTACAATTTCACTCACTTGGCGTGTAGGAACGAGGTACCTACAAAATTATTTGGCCTTAAAAATAAAATATCAATTGATTATAATATTATAATCTAAAATATTGTAGTGTGGCATTGCGCAACAAATCGAATAAATGAATACGATGCGGTTTGTGTGTCGTGCTGCATACACGCAAGAGGTGTGGGTGGGGGATGAGAAAAAGGTCGCACGTGTTTACCCGCGCACACAAATAAATACACAATACTGTGTATGGTATAATATATTCAAATATTATTGTTATTAATACATTTATATGCGCTGTGTCGTCGTGTTTAATATTATTACGTTGTACCGCCTAACACCTGCAGGGGTTCGCAAGTCGCGACGACGGACATGCCGTCACAATTTACAGTCCATGTACCATGGGCGTGGTGGTGGCAGCGGTGACGGCGACACGCGTTTTCAGACCACTGGCAACGATGGTATTCTTTTATCTACATTCTACGACCACTCTCTGCAGCAGCTGCCGTTCACCGGTTCTCGAAACAACCCGAACGCCCGGTGCCACTGCCTACAACTGCTTACTAAGCGGTAAGCGGCGAACGCTGGAAAAAAAAATCGCCGTCGTTGCGTTCTGGTGGTGCCGACGGCCGACCACAGCTGCCGCTGCTGCTTGAGCCGCGCCGTAGAGTCGCGGCGTCGGATAGAGTGAGCGACCGTGCCCCGAGTGGGTGCGTGTGGGTGTGCGACGGAGAGAGAGCGACGTGTGCGCGCGCGTACAGCATGTGCATTATACGTCGCGCGGCTGAACGGTGGGTGGGGAGTGGGCGGGGAATAGAGTATAAAAATAAGAGAGAGAGAGAATAGAAAAAAACACCACACACACAACCCACCTCTCCCGGTCATTGATTAAGATTGACATTCCGATTCCGTTGTACGTCAAAATACTTGTGCGAACCATCACCGCCGCCGTCGCTCGTCGTCGAATTCGTTTGTTTGTTTGTTTGTTTGTTCGTTCGTTCGTAGTTTCGTACGTTCGTCGCGTCCGGTACACCCGCGCTCCATTGTTTTTATCGTCCGTCGTCGTCGCATGCACCCGCGATCGGCAGCACGACACCACCCCGTACGCGCGCACAGTGCAGTGCACTTACGGTGCGGCCAAACATCAGTCGCGTCCATGACAATAACAACGCAATCCGCGCGCACCAACAACGCCGCTGCTTCGTCTCAGTCTCCGTCGTTTCCCGTCGTACCCTAGGGAAACCGTTCTCGGCCACATACGCCCGCCGTCGCCACTGAACCACCTCCGCCACTGATTATTCCCGTCGAGTCAGCCACCGCCATGGGACCGAAAGTCGTTTGCCTGGCGGTCGTCTGCGTTTTTCTCGTGCACAACGTAAGTAGAAGTACGACGCTCGGCCTGTCGGCGGATAGTGCTTGTGGGCAGTGGCAGCAGTCGTGCATCGACGGGGTAGATTTTGAAGTCGGGCGGTCGTTGTCTCCGTTCGATGAAAGCCATCGCGGATCGCGACGTCCGTCCGATGTACTGTCCACCGTAACGGTTTGTTGTTGGATCGTGTTGTCCACGTTCTGTAGGTACCTACCTATACGATAATACTTACCTGGTGCGACTGTTGTGTTGTTCATTATACACACTAAGGAATAGTAATTTTCTTTAAAATTAAGTGGTTGGGTTACAGTAATACAGTATGGGTACTGAGTGTGTACAATTTAGAATTATGTTTGGTGGTTTTCCTATCGTTGTCGAAGGTCAATGATTGAATGTTAATCGAGTAAGTAATTGATGTCTGGTTCATTAAATGCCCACTCATATGTCTGCACTTTGCAGTAGACAGAGATTCTCAATATTATTTCATAAATAGTTTTCAATTAATTTTGATATACCTACTGGCTACTATGCTTGTTATTATTTTTACCATTTGGTGTTGACCTTTTACCTTAATAAAAAGTAACATTCATCCTACTTGTAAACTACATTTTTTTTATGTATTTAATCATCATTAATTTCAATAAGGCAGAAATCTATCTATGATTTGTTATGTTTGTGAAAATATATTGATTAATCTTATAGGTAGGTAGGTGGGTACTCACTATCGAATGAGAATAACAACGTTCTATATTTGATCTATCAACTTAAATAGGTGTATATATTTAGACATATATTTCATACCTATTAGTTTCTTAAAAAATATTCGTTATCGATAATGGAAGCCAATTGCATAAGTCTTAATTGCTAAATTTAAAATATTCTTTGCATTTGGTAGCAAATCTCTTGTTTTCAAACTTTTGCATTTGTACCTACGTGCATCGTTGGACTTGGAATGTACCTTTATCTAAAGTAGGTAATATGTTGAATTTTATTAGCTACACATTTTTCTGAAACTTGATAAAGCAATCAAATGTTTGTAATTGGTGTCGTTATTTATTATTATTGTTAAGTAAGTAAGTAGGTAGGTAGGTAGGCAGCCACAAAGATAATTGAGTGTTTTAAAGGCTTAACTGGTTAAATTATCTAACGTAATATGTATTCATCAAATAAAAGCTGTCTTGAATTCTTGATAGGTTACCTACATCTACCTATTTAGTAACTTTTTGTACATTCTTTGTTATCAATGTTATTATTTGTTTTAAATAATAAATTGTTGATCATTTGTTACATAACTGATAGGATCTCAAATTTCTGTTGTTTTTTTTTATGATAATATACAGATATAATAATGTATATCCCGTATCTATAATATTTGTTGAAAATAATAACTTTGATTATTTATCAAGGTAAAATTACACGGTTGGTTTAATAATAGTTTCAAAACAAAATATTATACTTGTTGAAAACAGTAAAATTCAAATATCATTGTTTTTTATTGGTAGCGGCGCCATACACCTCCTTATATTAATAAAAATAATATTTGCTGAAAATCTTTATTGCATTGAATGTGATATTAAATTCCTTAGTACAATTTGGCTGTAAAACAAAATGTGGCTGGTTTACAGAAACAAGAACATAGTGACCCTATAATAAGGCCATGTATTGAAATATGGCACTTTTGCAACTTAAAACAATCAAACTTTCAGAGCTATAATGCCACATATTGAAATAAAAACATACGTCATAACAATAATATTATTATAATTAATTTATTAAACTAATTTTAATTCTATAACTCAAATTCATAGTATTTAAATTGTATATATTTTTGTATTGTCAAAATAACTACCTATAATGACTTTTTGTGGTTTTAAGTTTGTGTTATACATAAATATCTATTGAATCCTCTTAATAGCTAACATAAAGGAAAAGCGAGGTATGTGTTATTGAATAAACATCATAATAATTAATATTTTTACAAAATGTATACATTATTAAAATTATTTTTATAGACTAGGTACTAAAAATAAAAATAATAATTCTACTCTCTATGATGATTAATACTCAACCACAGTAAAAAATATGGATAAATTGAGGAAAAATTATTTAATTTAAAAAATAAGGAAACTAAGAGACGGAAGAGATGTTATTTATTTTTATTATAATATAAAAAATGGAATTATTTTTATAATTTTAAAATCATAATATTATTTTATAATAATAATAATTTAATATACAATTTTTTATAATTCAATTTTAATATTGTTAAAAAACAATCAAACATTCAAGAGACTGGAGTTGTTCATTTTGTAAACTGAATATTAGATATGTTATTATTTTATTTTTCAGTTAAAGTGTTTTAAGTGCTTTTATATAAACATCAAAGTATTTAATAATATTATTATATTAATTAAATCTTAATTTTTAATAATTCATACATTTTGTTTACGGCCAAAAACATATTAAAGTAAATTTAAAATGTGTAATAAAGCCATATCTATAAATTTTTGTTCTTTCTAGTTGAAATCACACTAAAGTAATAATATTTACAAGGATAAAAATCACTTAATCACAAACTATTTTAAATCTGTAACTATATAGCCTTAACATTTTTTTTTGTTTGATAAAAAAATTGTAATTTTATCCTAAACTTTCATATTGATTTCCTGAACGCTTTTTTTGAGTTATGGCCTTATTGTACTTGCAGGACAATATAACCAATAGATGTAAACCCACCCGTTTTAATTCTTCTAGTTTATTCCAATATTTATATAAAACTATTAACAATTTACAGGTTGATACATCATACGTGTTTGGTTTTGTTGATTTATATGCATTTTATTGAGCGGTAGGGATTTGTTAAATTTTCTGTGTTCGGTGGAGGGGCAATATCTTTTCCGGTTTATTCGGACTACCAAAATGCCTTGGGGAAAGAGGGGTTCTAGTCCTTATAGCTGCCACTGACTTTGGTAATATGTGCTTAATCCTAGTGTAAGTAATTTAAGAGATTACTATATATATATAGTATATTTTTAGGTAATAGTTCCTGTAGGTTTTTTAGAATCCGTTTTCATTTTTAATGTTTTCTGGTTTCTTTACGATAATTGATATATTATATAATATTCCAAGTGTATTATTATTGTAGTCACTATTGTAATACTTAAGTAGCTTATTTTAAATTTATATTTAAAGTAGTCATGCATTATCAACTCGCCATCATCAAAATCAATATCTTAAATTTATCTTCCCACCCAGTGACTTCCATTTTTATCGTCTGATATAAATGATAACTATTATATAGATATCACTATGAATATATGCTACCTATGTCATATATATAGCAGTGGTTTTAAACCTGTGCGTCGTGGCTCCCAGGGGCGTCGTCGGTTATTATTAAGGGAGCCGCATTCGCAGTAGTAACTATAAAAATGAAATTGTAATATAATATTAAATATAGTTTTTGACCTTTATCTTCAATTAAATTTTATCTTTTTTGAGGCTGTTAAGTCCGCGCACCAATACATATTGTGCGCGTGGGTGTGTGTGAGACAGATTGGCTGGAGATAACCGTGAATTAGGTCTATTTACCTATGTGTTTGCAATCTGTGCTTATTTTTAATGTTCGTATGGGTGACATACATTTTATTTCAAAATCAAAAGGAGCCGTGGATCCAAAAAGGTTGACAACCATTGCTATATAGGTATACTCTGTTAGGTCATTACTTATTGTTATACCATTAAAAATCAAAAACTCCATTTATAAAATTTACAAAATTGTACAAATTGTTTATAAATATATGTTATATAACATTTTTAAATTTACCTATGTTAAAACAAGAATCACTATATAGAATAATTAGTGCTGTAGTGAAATAAATAGAATATGTTTACTTTGGATGTATATCTTTCACTATTAACTTAAACGGATATTAGAAAATTACCATTACAACTACATTAAATAGGTACCTCTTACGTTATTGCGAAGAGAACAAAATAAATGTTTATTAAATTCATGATGTATTAAATAATACAAGTTATGTTCTTATTTATAAAAGTTAAATAGTCACAGACACAGACTGAATGTTTTTTTCATATAATTATATTTAGGTATATAAGACCTATAAAATGCCATTAAGATAACGATCGTAATACATTTTGATGTTGCTATACTTTTATATATTTATATTTAACCTCGGTGATATGCAACAGTAATATGAAACGATAAAAGTAGCTTGGCGTGGAAATAAAAATAAATTGTAAGCAATCGATTTCAACCAGTGGCGAGGTCATAAGGCATGCCTCATTTACCATATTTATTTTCAAAATGTGTGATGAGTAATCGATAAATTCCTAATAATACCGTGATGTTTTTTTTTATAGGTGCTTGCACAATCTGATAAAAATGTTTCTTCTACTAAACCATCAAAACCATATAAGGATGAATTATTTATTGATGATGATTCTGAAAATTCAGATGATGGTAATACCGATAAATTAGATGCTGATGATATGATGCTAGGTGAAGAAGGTAGTGGTATGGGTCCCCCATCAAAAGGAACCGGAGCTGAAGACATGGAATCTAGTGGTTCTGGTTATGGGCCTGATGATGAGGATGCACAAGTTGGTGGTAAAAACAAAGGTAAAGCAGGAGTTGATTCTGAGGAAGATGAAGACGATATGGATGATGGCGATGATGAAGATGAAGATGACAATGAAGATTTTGATACAGAAAAGTCGCAAAAGGTGTTTACTCCTGTAACTACTGCATCAACTACGACTACAACAGTTAAGAGTCTCGATGAAGAATCTAATTTCCCTGAACAGGTACGTTTGTATATATTTCTTTTTTTATCTATCTTTTGCCCTTTTGTCCTCATAACATTATACATGAACTTTTATTGTTAAACCTCTCCAATCTGGGACCATTCCCATACTACCATTCAAGTAGGTAACACAAAAAAAGTATTTATTTTATAAAAGTTTATCTCAGCTAACAAAATCTGGAAAGATTGTGTTGTTTTGTAGGTTGGGTAGAAAACATTTCCATTTCCTCATGCCTGTTTTATATTTTCCTCAACCTTTTAATGGGTTATTAAATTCATTTTAAATTGCTGCTTAGATGTTTATTGAAACAGTTTAGATATCTATTGTTGTATATTAAATATAAATTATTTTGATTAATTCTTATCTCCAAACTAATTTATCATGCTAGATTGAAATAAAAATCTATTCAATTTCATCACCATTAACATAAAATGGACCAATTATGAGTTACTAATTTATTGATATGAAGGGATTTATTTATTTATTTATGTATTTAAAAATTATTAAATATTTAAAAAATAATGTAATTTATAGATATTAGTGCAAATTGCATTTTAATTAACAATAAATTAAAAAATATTTTAGTACCCAAAGTAACTGAAAATCTAAAATATTACCTATGTATGGTATTTAATATATTTTGTATGTGTTTTGAACCAATTTTAATACGACGCTTTTGCCTAATGCCCCTCTGCTATAAATTATTTACGAACCAACTGAGGAACCATTTTACTCATATATGATAAGTCAATTTCTTTGTTTCTCTATCAAAATGAGTCACAGTACGACTGGATCTCTTTTTCTTTAACTGTCTCGGTATTATGTAGTTTTATCTCAAATGTCAGAAATAAGGTAATTTGTTTAATTTATAATATGAGACTTGTGTAACGTACTTCAATTAAATTATTATTGGTCATAGACCTATTTTAATAAATGGATAGCGCTGTCCATACCAACAACGTATCGATAATTATTGTCGCCAATATAGTGTTAGGGCAATCATGGAGGAATTTACACTATTGGTCGATTACTCCATGATATATAATTTTCTTATCAAGTGATTAAGTCTAATGTAATTTTAATTCAATTTTTACATATTCATACTGGTTAGTGGAATCTAATTTATATTGTAGGTATTATATTATTATAAGATTTTACATTTTTAATATTACTAAGTCGAGTAGTATTAAATACTATTAAACGTTTATGTATAATTATATATAATAGCTGTAATTTGTAGTGTTTAGTTTATTATTATATTTTGAGTTTATTTTGAATTCTTAATATAATAATTTTAAATACATAATTATAAATTAATACAATTACTGATTTAATTAATATCGTAATATAAACAAATAAGAAATAAAAAATTTAACATCTAGTTTAATTATCACACAATAGCTACGGCTAATAAATTTCAATTTTTACTGGTTCTTAAAGTGAATGATTTTGGTTGTATTCTTTGTTGACTTATAGTAAGGTTATGATAATGTACTCTTGTCTCTTATATTAAAATAACATAGAAATGACATTTTTTTTAGTTGTAATAGATGATTATCTAATGGCGATTGATCTAAAATATGTTCAGAAATTTAATTGAAAAATGCATAAACTTATTCTAGTTCACAACAGTTATGTATGCACATAATATATTAATCTAACAAAAATACTATTAAAATGATAACTTAATCCTTTTTATATATGTTCAGCACAAGGTGTAACATTAAGATAATATTATATAAAAACTTCATAAACTCACATTTATAATTTTAGTTAAATATTTATTTAGTTAGTAGACTATTGTTTGATTGGGAATTAGGATATAGTGCGAATGTTTGTTATCTAGATGACATTTGTCTGATGGGTATTAGAAATGTTGTATGGAATAAATTGTTAAACAATTATTAATCTACACATTATTATATAGCACATAGAAAAAAATTGTACAAGATTTTATATAGTGTTCGTACAATTTATTATAAGTCAATTATTAAATTATCTCACAATCATTGAATCAAGTTAGAGTCAAACAATTTTATTTAAAAAATGTTACAGTTAATATTATGTTCTATGAACGTGAATTATATTTGTTATTGTTATAACTTAGTGTTGTATGTAGCATTTTTAGTTGATATGAATTTCCGGGAAGTTTGGTTACCACATATTATGTAGGTTTATTTTTTTTACCTTCACAATGCTTACCTCTATAAATCCAATATTAATATGTTGCATGTTATACTCACCTGATGAATTGCAAATTTCTACTAATTTTGCGTCGCTAATCTGAAATTATTTTTTTTTTCCGAGGGCAGCCTAATAGTATGACTATGTTTGCAAGTTTTACTTTATTTAAACCGACACTGCGATTTGTTGTTCTTTATTCTTGTGACTGTACTTCTATGTAGTATATCAAAACAGTTTGAATAATTTACATCAATAATACCTTTGAAAAAGTCCACAATCCTTTTTAAACATGATAGGTACCAAATAAATAAAGTCGAAGTAGTTCTACATGACTACATTATGATGAACTATTGTAAACCTTTTATATTAATACATATAATATTTGTACAATCATGAGTAATAACAAACAACTGTATTCACTGTGTATAAATATAATTTATTTTCATATATTTTTTTTTTTAATAGACATCGAGGTTTGATGACTCATTTAATCCATGCCTAGTCTTTGCATTTGATGATAATGAACATTTTATTAATATTGTATAATATAACATATAAACATGCTATAATAATA